>CAUYON010050792.1:0-36769 GCA_963573935.1 Arctocebus calabarensis | reverse complement strand
CATCTTTAGAATTACTGCTTGAAATTCTAATTCTGTCTTTTCCTCCATTCTGCTGATCTTATTTGCAATCCAGATTCTGAATTCAATTTCAGACATCTCAGCCATTTGCCTATGCAGGAGATCTTGTGCTGTGTCTGCCTTATCGTTCCTTGAGTTGGTCTACTCTGATTATTCATATTGCCAGAGTTTTTCTGTTGATTGCGCCCCATGATTGTTTTTCACCATTGCATCTGGCCGTCCTCCGAGTTGGGAAGGTGTCACTCGAAGATTAGAACCTGGCGGGACCAATCTATTGTTACTGGAACTTTGTAGTGAGTGACTCCGTGTAGATCTTCTGAGACTGCCCCAGCCAGGGGCTTCTGGCTGTGGGAGCAGCCCCAGAGTGTGGCACCCCTGGATCCAGCAGCATGGCGGGGGATGGAGCACACAGTTCTGGGTGTGCCAAGCACTGGGCCCTGAGATAACCGGGGGAGTTGCTGGCTGAGGGCTGCTACAGAGGCCTGGCAGTCACCAGTGGAGTCCCTGGCAGAGGGCCGGCTTGCAGAGGCCCTGAAGGCTCAGGGAACAGGAGCACATGGTTGCCAGGGGAGTTTCTTGTTGGGGGTGGGCCTGCAGAGGCCCTATGGGTGCCAGATGCAGGCCCGCCCAGTCACCAGAGGAATTTCTGGCCAGGGGAGGACTTGCAGGGGCCCGGCAGTTGCTGGTGGAGTCATTGATAGAAGGTGGAACTGCGAATGCCTTTCAAGTGGTGGGCGCTGGCCACGCGGTTGTCTGGGAAGTTTTTGGCCAGCAGTGGGCCTGCAGAGAGGCCTGGTGTTTGCCAGCAGAGTCCCTGGAAGAAGGCTTGCCTGCAGAGGCCCCGTGGGTGCCAGGTGGAGGCCCGCGCAATCGCTGGGAGTGTCCCTGGCTGGGGACTTGGCGGTCACAGGCAGAGTCCCTGGAAGAAGGCAGAACTACAGAAGCCCGGCAAGTGCAGGATGCAGGGCCGGGAAGTCACTGGGGGAGTTCCTGGCTGGGGGAAGCCCTGCAGAGGACTAGCGGTCGCTGGTGGAGTCCCTGGCAGAAGGCTGGCCTGCAGCAGCCCGTGGGTGCCAGGGGGAGGCCCACGTGATCCCTGGCCAGGGGCAGACCCTGCAAGGGCCTGGCAGTTGTGGGCGGAGTCCCTG
Organism: Arctocebus calabarensis; assembly: GCA_963573935.1. Classification (NCBI taxonomy): domain Eukaryota; kingdom Metazoa; phylum Chordata; class Mammalia; order Primates; family Lorisidae; genus Arctocebus; species Arctocebus calabarensis. Next base: position 35,603 of record CAUYON010050792.1, on the reverse strand, counting down.
GCAGAAGGCAAGCCTGTGGAAGCCCTGCAAGCACGGGCCCAGGGTCAGGCAGTTGCCAGGGGAGTTCCTGGCCATGGGCGGGCCTGCAGAGGCCTGGCGGTTGCCAACAGAGTCTCTAGCAGACAGTGGGCCTACGGAAGCCTGGCAAGTATGGGCGCAGGACTAAGCCATTGCCAGGGCAGTTCCTGGCTGGGGGTGGGCCTTCAAAGGCCTGGCGGTTGTAGGCAGAGTTCCTGGCAGAAGGTGGGCCTGTGGAAGCCCTGCAGGCTTGAGGCACAGGGCTGCATGGTCGCCAGGGGATGTACTGGCCAGGAGCAGACCTGTGGGGTCCCTGCAGGTGTCAGGCAGAGGCCTGCACAGTCGCCGGGGAGTTCCTGGCTGGGGGCGGATCTGTGGAGGCCTGGCAGTTGCACTCAGAGTCTCTAGCAGACAGTGGGCCTGCGAAAGCCTGACAAGCACAGGGCACAGGGCCAGGCACTCACCTGTGGCTTCCCTGGCTAGAGGGAGGAAGGCTCACTGTGGCCCCCCCCCAGAGACTTTTCCCCATAGGGCGCTTATTCTGGCAGGCAGGGATTGGGGTGCTGCTCAGAGACCTCCTTCCTCAGTCTCAGCAGAGGTTGGACTCCTGGTTCATCAGGTAAGGAGGGAAGGGTGAATTGTAAGTTCAGAATGGTGAGGAAAACTTTAGTTCAGTTTTTCTGCCTAGCAATAGAGTTTTTAGAGTCACACCAGGGTGCTCAGGGGAAGTACACCCCACTTCCCACAGCACTCTTCCGTGGAGTGAGATAAGAGGTCCACAGTTCACTGTCTCCATCAATTTTAAAGCTTGGCTTATCAGGATATAGAATTCTGGCCTAAAAATTGTTTTGTTTATGAAGGTTAAAGATAGATGACCATTCTCTTTTGCCTTGAAAAGTTTCAGTTGAGAAATTTGCTGTCACCCTGATGAATCTGCGCTTGTATGTCATTTGGTGCTCACTCCTAGCAAAATTTTCTCTTTCATGTTGACTTTGTACAGGTTCATGACAATGTTTTCCGGAGATGCTCTGTTTGAGTTGTGATGACATAATGTTCAATATGCCTCTGACAGGAGTGTGTCAAATTCTTCGGTGATACTTGGGAAATTTTCATTCATGATATCCTCCAATAGGGCTTCCATTTCTTTGGGATGATCTTCTTCCCCTTCAGGGATATCTATAATTTACTGTATGTTTGAACATTTTGTGAAGTCCCATAATTCTCTGAGTGAACTTTCTGCTTTCTCTTTCTTCTTTTCTGCATTTTAACTGCTTGAGTTAGTTCAAAAGTTTTATTCTCTAGTTCTAAGATTATTTCTTTTCCATAGTATAATCTGTTATTCATACTTTATAATGCATCTTTAAGCACCCTGATTGGCTCCTTCAATTCCTTATTTCCACCATAGTCTTTCTATAGTTTTCATATCTTCATACCTTATTTTGCTCTGCTGTTGGATTTCCTTTTGGTTATTTTCCACTTTCTCAACAATTTCATGGTTTTTACTATCCACATTTTAAATTCCCTTTCTGTCATTTCCATCATTTCTTTATAGGTTGACTCCTCTGCACTAGCTACTTCAGGATCTCTTGGGAAGGGGCATTGCTCTGTTCTGACTTTTCATGTTGGTAGGATTTTTCTGTTGGTTCCTTTTCATGAGCGTTTTCTTCCTGTCCTCTTCCTTTCCCCGCTTCTTTCTTTCACTTCTTCCTTCCCTTTAGTTTGTCTGTGTGCTTAGGTGCTGAATTGTCCTTTTGATATAGGTCCAAAAGGAAAAGAAAAATGAAGGGCAAGAAAGGAGTGAAGGAACAAAAAGAGAAAAGAAAAAGACAAAGGCAAGGAGGGTAAAAGGAAAAGTTGACAAAAAGAAGAGAAGAACAGAAAGAGACAGTTGGGAGTAAAAATGGTGTTCAGCAGGGTGATTTGCCCCACACTCATAATTCCTGGTGGCCTCTGGGAGGGCTGACAATGAGTGAATCCCTTGAGGTAAGGAGCTCCTTATTAGCCTGAGCAATAACAAGCCCCCACTTCCACCAAAGAGAGAGAGAGAGAATGAATGAATGAATCACAAGTATGTCACAGTGGGTACCTACCAAGAGTGTCCTTCTGGAGGCCAAAGCCAGAAGGACACCCTAGATAAGGCGATTAAGGTATCCTTGAGCCAGGCCAATGCCATGGTCCCATAGCCCAGGCCTCAGAGTCAGGTTCTGTCCCATAAATGGAATACAGATTGGCAAAGAATAAAACAGATCAGAAAAAAAGGAAATTGAAAATAAAATTGTGTAAGATGTAAAAAAAATAAGTGTTATATCTTAGTTGTTATTTGAGAAGTTTATATGAGAAAGATAAGAAAAATAGAAAAATCTTTAAAAGAGAGAGAAAGGAAGAGAGAAATGGAAGGAAAGAAGGAATAAAAGTGGTAGAAAAACCACAGCAAAAATGGAGCCATTTTTATCAAAGAAAATAAAAATTGAAAATAAAACTGTGTCAGATGTGCATCACCTTCATACACTGGAAGCAGCAGATGATAGTCCTCCAGCCTGAAGATCCTTAGGGATCATCATGGAAATGAAACAATGCAACCTCCAGGTCCCACACCAGAGGTTCATATTAATGTGTGGTCAGGGATTAGAATCCTAAATCTCCCATTTAAGTCTCACCTGCTTGCCATTTCCTGCAATCCCCACATGGCAAATGTGGTCACAGACACAGGCTTGTAGGTTGACTTCTCAGCAGGTGCCCTGCCTCAATCCTGGGTATCCAAAGGAAAGGATTATTTTATTTTCAATTTTCTTTTTTTCTGATCTGTTTTATTCTTTGCTGATTTGTATTCCATTTATGGGACAGACCATAAATGTAAGAAGCAAGACCAAGAAAATGCAGCCCCTATCTAGCCTCTTCAGAATGCTTTTATTGGTTTCTGACAAACATATAGGTTCATGGTCCACGGGGCATCATCAAAGCCATTGTAAATGAAAAGTGCCTGGAAGCACCCAACAGAGTGGACTATGCCTGTGTACTGAGAGTCAACAGGTGGGAGGTTTTAAGTTCCTTGAACTTCTGATATGTAGTTAGATTAGGAAACCTGGCTTATTTCCCCTGTGGGGTTAGAATTAGTTTCTCTCTTGCCCTTTCTAAATATGCCATCAGCCATCTGTTAGCAACCCCCTACTAAGCCTCTCTGTCTATCCAATCTTCTTTGGGACTTTGGATTCTTTCTACCTTATCTTTTGGGATTTTTGCATTTTGCACCTATATGTTTGTTAGAAACCAATAAAAGCATTCTGAAGAGGCCAGATAGGGGCTGCATTTTCTTGGTCTTGCTTCTTACATTTATGGTCTGTCCCATAAATGGAATACAAATCAGCAAAGAATAAAACAGATCAGAAAAAAAGAAAATTGAAAATAAAATAATAAGGCCTGAGATAACATAAGCTTTCTCCAGACATTCTCAAACAGGCATTCTCAGACTTTATATTTTAAACTGGTGTATCCTCAGTGCTATTTCCCAGTGGACTTTCAAACCAGGTCAGGGTTGACGTGCAACTACCCTGACAGCCTTGCATGAATCTATTAACATAGTGCTAGTCCCTCCACCTTGTAACTAAAGCACTGTTGCCAGCCTCATGGCTGAATTTAACATTAACACCTAATCCCTCAACATCAGCTTGGTGTCCAAGTGCTAGGCCCTCTTTTTGACTACTGGCCTTTACCACAGCAATTTCTAGAAGACCCTTCACAGGGTAAAGGTCAGTAGAAGGCTTCTCAGCTGCCCCTCTCAGGGCTAGACAGATTGTCCCACTTCCTGCCATATTTCCCTCTTTGTGCACAGCTTTCTGGGGTGGTCCTGAGCTTCTGGGGAAGTAGAGATCCATGTTGAGCCCTCACACAATGCTACACTGAGGACTTGATATCAAGTATGCGCTCAGGAGAGTGGGCTTCATGAGGCCACTATATTGTGCAGGGTGAGGATACACATTCCACCTCTCACCTCCTGCCCCCACATTTCCTCAGGGCTCCATGCACTGACTTATTTTTCAATAAAATATACAACCAAGGAAATAAACACACTAAACACACACAGTTCCATACCATGCAAAATGTTCTTAGCAAGATCTCCTTGGTAGTCTACAAGTAAGCAAATTAGCAGTCTCTGGTGTACTTTCAACAGCAAGAGGAAACAGCTGAGGCATCTGCCACAAGAACATAGGTACGGTAAGGCAGTAGTGTCTCTGGGCACATTTGTCACTGACACCCAAGAAAGCTCTAGCTCTGAAAAAACAAAGTGGGCTAGCCTGCATGTAGAATTGACAGAAAATGGTGTGAGATTTAAGGGAATTTTAAGAGTTGCTTTCACCTCTGCCTTGGTGTTTACACAATACAGGAAAAAAACACAAAGGCAGCAAAGCCTCATCTACAGAAAGGCAGAAGGTTGGAGCCCATGAACACTGTCGGCAGCAGGCAAGGTCTTCAGAAGCAGGTGGGAGCTGCCTAGAGAAAAGGTGTTTAGCCAACAGTTCTGAGAATCTGTGGGAAACAGTTGGCGATGTTGTGTTCAGAGTGCCGCGTCTCATGCTCTGTACTCCTTCAAAATGAATTGAAACCAAAAGGAAAGCAACATATTTAATTACTCTCTAATCATCTAAAGGATCATACCAGGTTTGTTTCAAATAAGGTGACTGCTTGTTTTAACGTCGTCTAATTTTCATTGAGTACTTTCTACCAACCACGTGCTAGCTATTTCCTTCTACGACAAAAGAAGAAGAGGCAGGAGGGGGGGGTGATTTTTAAAAGCCTACCTGTGCAGTGCAGGCATTTATAGATCTAATGTCACAGGTAAAACAAAACATTAAACTACTGGTAGAGAAAGTTGTTCTAAAATCAAAAAAATGTGCAACCAGTGTCTTTTTCAGTTCATTGGAAAAGGATTTTATTTCACTATAAAAATGCAAACTGTAATTAACACCATCTTTCCTAATATAAACATTACAACTGTTTTAAGTATTTCTGAACTTCACTTTTGGAAGCCAAAGGTTATAAAATTTATCAAGTTTTCAGCCTTACATCTGTTCGAAACATTCCAAGTAAAAACAATTTAGCAAAATGGCTTCTTTGAAGAAAACTACACACACTAACCTTTACTAAAAACCTAAGTTATAAACCAAACTTTTTTCATGCTTAGTTGCTTGAAGTTATAAAAAGTGAATTTTTTGAAGTTAAGAAGCATCAGAGCATTTTGTACCACTTGCCCATATAACGACATCTTACAAAGAACTGGCATGTCTGAGTTACTGTCTTAAAGTACTTGTACCATTTCTGTGCCACTATCACCTTATGTTTTAGCACACATGCATGTGAGTTCATCGAGTGCTCGTGGAAATTCCACTTTGCCTGTGCAAACATGTTGGTGCTGCCATCCTCAAGATGCCATCTGCATACTTGCTGAGATCTGAGCATGGTCACCATGTTAAAACTAACAATTTATTCGATAGACAGTCTTTGAAAAGGACACTAAAGCCAAGACTGACGACTACACTCCCAAACCAAAGCGCCAGGTTCGCTGTTGGGAAAAAGGCAGGTGGATCTGGGCAAGGTCCCTTCCCCTGGGTGGTTCTCCAGCGACACTCGTGTTTGGGAAGACTCAGCCTTGGGAGAGGATGCAGAGCATGGAGGCCGGGACTCTGTCGCTCTGGGCCTTCCCAGGCTCACTGTGGGGTCGTGCCCTTTGATATTTGTTCCAAGTGCTCCAAGGCCTGCTCCCACAAGCACTCGGCCTGTGGCAGAGGCTGCTGTCCTTCTGGCCTCTGCAGCCCCTGCAGCCTTTTCTGTCTCTGCTATGCGCCCCTGGGACCCGAAGTGGTCCAGGCTCGTGCAGCCCCATACATGCTGTTGTTTCTGTCCTCACTTCTTCTTCTTCTTCTTCTTCTTTTTAAAAATTAAATCATGGCCTTGGCCCTTCACTACCTTGGCCCTGTGTGCATTAATGCAATCATGGGGTACAATGTGCTCATTTCATATGCAATCTGAAATATTTTCATTGAACTATTTACCATAGCCTTCATGGCCTTTTAATCACTATATGAAGACATTTATAGTCTACATTTAGTAATTTTCACTTGTACCCTTCTAAGATGCACAGTAAGTGTGATCCCACCAATCACCCTCCCTCCACCCATCCTCCCCCCTCCCCACCCCTCCCTTGCCCGTTTCCCCATTTCTTGTGCTATAACTGGGTTTTACCCTTCATACGAAAACTATAGATTAGCTTCTAGTAGGGCTGAGTACATTGGATACTTTTTCTTCCATTCTTGAGATACTTTGCTAAGAAGAATATGTTCCAGCTCCATCCATGTAAACATGAAAGAGGTAAAGTCTCCATCTTTCTTTATGATGCAATCCCTATTAAACCTCCATTATCATACTTTGAAGATCTTGAAAAGCAAATACATCATTTTATATGGAATCAGAAAAAACCTCGAATAACCAAGACATTACTCAGAAATAAAAATAAAGCAGGAGGAATTACGCTACCAGACCTCAGACTATACTACAAATCGATAGTGATCAAAACAGCATGGTACTGGCACATAAATAGAGAGGTAGTTGTATGGAACAGAATAGAGAACCAAGAGATGAACCAAGCTACCTACCATTATTTGATCTTTGACAAGCCAATCAACAACATTCAGTGGGGAAAAGATTCCCTGTATAACAAATGGTGCTCGGTGAACTGGCTGGTGACCTGTGGAGGAATGAAACTAGACACACACCTTTCACCATTAACTAAGATAGACTCTCACTGGATTAAAAATTTAAACTTAAGACATGAAACTATAAAAATACTAGAAGAAAATGCAGGGAAAACTCTTGAAGGAATAGGCCTGGGCTAATATTTTATGAGGAGGATACCCTCTGCTCCAGGCAATTGAAGCAGCATCGAAAATACACTACTGGGGTATAGTTGTGTTTCATTTTTCCTATGTAAGTGTGGGTGATTATAAATTGGAAACACAACTATAGCCTAGGCTGAAGGAGGAAAGGGGAAGGAGAGGGGAAGGGAGGGGGGTATATCGGTAGAGGGAGGGTTAGTAGGGGGACCACACCTATGGAGCATATTGTAAGTACAATTTGGATCTATCAGGTGATGTCTTAATGCTGTAATTTTATAAATGAAGTGAAAGCTATCTTGATTAGTAGCATGTAAGCACTCCAATTTGTACAAATAATCAACACGTTGAATCCCATAATTGCATAAACATGTAGGATCTATGACTTAATGACACATGACTATGTGATCTATGACACATGACTTAATAAAAAATATATACTACTGGGACCTGATCAACCTAAAAAGCTTCTGCACAGCCAAGAACACAGTAAAGCAAGCAGACAGCCCTCAGAATGGGAGAAGACATTTGTAGGTTATGCCTCCACCAAAGGTTTAAAAACCAGAAACCACAGAGAAGTCAAATGTAGTAGCAAGAAAAGAAGAAGTGATCCCATCTCAGGGTGGGCAACGGGACCTGAGGAGAAAATTCTCTGCAGAAGATAAGTGCACGCCTTACAGACGCATGAAAGAATGCTCATCATTCTTAATCATCAGAGAAATGCAAATCAAAACTACTTTGAGATATCATCTAACCCCAGTAACATTAGCCCACGTCACAAAATCCCAAAACCAGAGGTATTGGCATGGATGTGGAGAAAAGGGAACACTTCTACATTGCTGGTAGGAATGCAAACTAATACAGTCCTTTTGAAAGATGTTTGGAGAGTACTTAGAGATCTAAAAATAGACCTGCCATTTGATCCTAGAATTCCTCTACTAGATATATATCCAGAAGACCAAAAATCATATTATAACAAAGATATTTGTAGGAGAATGTTTATTTCAGCCCAATACATAATTGCTAGGTCATGGAAGAAGGCCACGTGCCCATCGACTCACGAATGGATTAATAAATTGTGGTATATGTACACCATCGAATATTATGCAACCTTAATGAAAGATGGAGACTTTACCTCTTTCATGTTTACATGGATGAACCTGGAACATATTCTTCTTAGGAGAATATCTCAAGAATGAAAGAAAAAGTATCCAATGTACTCAACCCTACTATGAAACTAATTTATACTGTTCATATGAAAGCTATAACCCAATAATAGCACAAGAATGTGGGGAAATTGGCAAGGGAGGGGAGGTGATGTGGTAAGATGGGTGGAGGGAGAGTAATCGGTGAGACCACATCTACAGTGTATCTTAGAAGGGTACATGTGAGACTTACTGAATGCAGAATATAAAGGTCTTAACACAATAACTAAGAAAATGCCATGAATGCTATGGTAACTAGTTTGATGAAAATATTTCAGATTGTATGGGAAACCAGCACATTGTACCCCATGATTGTATTAATGTACACAGCTATGATTTAATTTAAAAAAATCTTAGTCAATACATTACAGCTACACATTAAAACATTTGTACATTACGATCAAGTAGGCTTCATCCCAGGGATTCAAGGCTGGTTTAATACTTGCATATATTAAATGTAATTCACCATATCAATAGAAGCAAAAACAAAGACCACATGATCTTCTCAGTACATACAGAGAAATAATTTGATAAAATTCAGCATCCTTTTCTAACTGAAACACTTAAGAATATAGGCACAGGTGGCACATTTCTCCCCCCGCCCCTATTTTATTAGATCAGAACTGTGTACATTACTGCATTTATGGAGTACAATGTGCTGATGTTGTATATAATTTGGAATGTTTACATCACTCTGGTTAACATAGCATTCACCTCACTTATTTAATTATTATGTTTAGACATTTATTCTGCTATCCATGACAAACCCATAGCTAATATCATACTAAGTGGGAACTGAAACTGTTCCCACTTAGAATTGGAACCAGACAAGTTGTCTCATGTCACTACTACTACTAAACACAGTTCTGGAAATTCTAGCCAATGCAATCAAGCAAGAGAAGGGTATAAATGGCATCCAAAAGGGGAGAAAGGAGGTTAGACACTCACTCTTTGCCGATGATATGATCTTATATTTAAAGAACCCGAAAGACTCAACCACAAGACTCCTGGAAGTTATCAAGAAGTACAGTAACATCTCAGGGCATAAAATCAATGCCAACAAATCAGTAGCCTTTGTATATGCCAAAAACAGCCATCAAAGAAGCTAATCAAAGACACAATTTCCTTCATAGTAGCTTCAAAGAAAATGAAATATCTAGGAATAGACCTAATAAAAGAGGTGAAAGACCTCTACAAAGACAATTATGAAACACTGAGAACGGAAACAGCAGAAGACATTAACAAATGGAAGAGCAACTGGACCCACACATTTCACACTTATAAAAAGGTGGTTCAAGATGAATAAAATATTTAAATCTAAGACATGAAATGATAAAAATCCTAGAAAAAAGTACAGGAAAAACTCTAGAAGATGTCAGCTTCTGGAAAGATTTTATGAAGACTTCCGTGGCTATTGCAACAACAACAAAAAAATAAACAAATGGAACTTATTTAAACTTAAAAGCTTCTACATAGCCAAAGACACAATAATCAAAGCACATAGACACCCTTCAGAATGAGAAAAGGTATTTGCATATAATGAATCTGACAATGGCTTAATAACTAGCATCTATGGAGAATTCAAAGTAATCAACAAAAAGAGTTAACAATCCCATGTATCACTGGGCAAGAGACATGAATAGAACCTTCTATGAGGAAGACAGACCATATGGCTACCAAACATGTGAACAAATGCTTATAGTCTGTAATCATCAGAGAAAGGCAAATCAAATCCACCCTGAGATATCACCTAAACACAGTGAGATTGGCCTAGATCAAGAAATCCCCAAACTACAGATGCTGGCATGGATGCACAGAGAGGGGAACACTTATACACTCTTGGTGGGACTGCAAACTAATACAGCCTCTTTGGAAAAAAGTATGGAGAATCCTCAAGGAACTCAAATTAGATCTCCCATTTGACCCCACAATCCCAGTACTAGGCATCTACCCAGAAAAAAAAAAATTATCATAAGGACAACTAGACTGTTTATTACAGCTCAATGTATAATTGCCCAAATGTGGAAACAACCTAAATGTCCACAAATCCAGGGATGGACTAACAAACTGTGGTATATGTATACCATGGGATACTATTCAGCCATAAAACGATGGAGACTTTACACATTTTTTATTAACCTGGATAGAGTTGGAATGCATTCTCCTTAGTAATGTATCACAAGAATGGAAAACGAAATACCCAATGTACTCAATATTAACATGAAGCCAGTAGATGATGTAATATTCATCCACATAAGAAAAAAACTCAATTCAATTCAAGTTGTGGGGGGAGGGGAGTTTGTGTGCTATCACTTAATGGGCACAAGGTAAGAGTATATGGCACAATTTTGGGGTGCAAGACACAACTATTGTAACCTAGTTGTTTATACCCTCACATTAACTTGAAATATAAAATAATAATAAAAAAATCACTTCAAGGTCATGAAAAACAAGGAAAGATTGAGTATGGGGCAAAATTGGAAAAGAATTTAGCGAAACTATAATTAAAAGTAATGTCTGATCTTAGATTGAATCCTGGAATAAAATAAATGTTAGTTAAACTGGGCAAATCCACATAAAATCTGTCATTTCTCTAATACTCTTGTGCTAATATTAATATTAATAATACTTTGTCTCTTCAAGGTAGACAAAGTGAGACTCTGTCTCATAAATAAATAAATAAATACATACAATAAATACAATAAAAATAAATTGCTGGACAGAAATAAGTTTACAAAGGAAGGCATCAGACTTCTATAACATTAAAAGCTAGAAGGCAGTGGAACAAATCTATGGACTACTAAGGAAAGTGCTTATGTGTGTGTGGACTCATCCTAACAAGAGACTACAGCTTTCCACAATGTGTCTAAGTATATAATGTTGCAAAATATTAGTATCTCTGGATCTTACTAAGCAACAAACCTCCACCTGGGTGAGTCAAACGGAGTGCGGCAAGAATTATACAACCTTTGTGGCATTTCTTAATTTAAAAACAAACACCTTTTTTGCATGTTTCACCTTAACAGTACAATGCAAACTTTAAAATAAATATGGAATTTGAAGAGACTTATTGATTCCATTTTAGCCAGTTTTGGGGAAAGAAGAAACATAATAGGAGGTAGTAGTTACAAAGCATAGTGAAACATATTGAATTCTTAGGACTTGAAAAAATAAATCAAATAATGTATTAGATACTCCTAGGTTTGAAAGAGGGAACTTTAACTCAGCAAACTATGATGACACGACTGGAGAACAAAGACACATTTATGGAACTGCCAAGTGTTTTAAGATCTTTGTAAAACTTATTGTGAGAAAAGTATAAATTCTTTGGCTGACTGTAATTTCAGATTATGTATGTACATACAGCAGGAAAATAGTCATTTAAAAACTACTTAAGGTGGAAATTATATCTCTATTATATTATGATATAAAAGATATTGTTCATTTGCTTTAGGTGTCATAAAACTGTATAGTGAATCAGTTGAAAAAAATCCAAGATTGAGCAGCACCTGTGGCTCAAGGAGTAGGGTGCTGGCCCCATATACCAGAGGTGGTGGGTTCAAACCTGGCCTCAGCCAAAAAGAAAACTGCAAAAAAAAAAAATCCAAGCTTTAGGCTATTTTCTAATTTTCATCTTTTATGCACTTGAAGGCTGTATGCATAATTCACGCATCCTCAAATAATTTCAAATTCATATTATTTGATCCCAATTTTATAATGCTTGCTATATACCTGGAAAAAAGCATCAGATGCCTAAATTTAAGAAAATATTGCCAAAGAAGATAATGCATCTCCCCAAACTTTTTTTTTTCTTTTTGCAGTTTTTGGCCGGGGCTGGGTTTGAACCTGCCACCCCCGGCATATGAGGCTGGCGCCCTACTCCTTTGAGCCACAGGCACTGCCTCAGCTCCCTAAGCTTTGAAAATACTTACTTATACATTTTTCAATATTCGTCACCATATTTTGAATTTTTATTGAAAACTCCAATCTGTTGGGATCTATAAAGAGATTTGTAGGGAATTCTAAAAATCTAGGAGAGAAAACAATAGAAGAATAATTCAGAAGAATACAGTAACTAACACATACAATTATAATTATTATAATGTCTAATACTTACTCATCTTTCATATCTTTGCTCTCAAACTCAGTTGCAATTTCTGTGTCTATTAGAATTCAATGAAAGAAAAAGAATAAAATTGATTCATATTTACATCAAATAAAATAATCAATTGATAGATATCAGTGCTTTCCAAATATCATAACAAACTAAAGAGTTCATGTAAAGGGTAATATTGAAGGAGCATAACTCCACTTTAGACTCTGATTAAAGACAACTGACAACTAACATCCCAGGTCTTATTTATCTTGATGAAATTGTGTTCATACCCTTTCAGTAAGAAACGGTTAATGTATATATATTCAGATGAAAATGAATAATAGTGTTACACATTGAAAATGATGTGGAAATTCATACTCTCTATAGCACTGTTTACCTTAAAGTTTATAAAAGCTATAATCTATAAATTGATAATATATGAACTATTAAAAATTTCCCCTCATTTGTATTTTCCAGCTTTTAAGTTATTTCCCCTTAATTTTTTAATAGTCTCATTTGTCTTACCTGAAAGAATATATTCAAGTTTATGACTAAATTTCTGTGGTTTTTTGGCTTTGGGGAGAAATTCTTCCTTTGAATTATTTTGGGCACAACTGTCATCAGTTTTTGACATTTCACCTTTAGACATCACAAATTTTTCAGGGCACTGGTTAGACTCATGAAAGTTCTCTTCAAAATTTTCTGGAGAATCACTCTCAGGAATTCTCAAACATAGATTTATTTTAAATATTGGTGCAGGTATTTTTCTCAAATCCTTCTCCACTTTAATAGCACTCAAAACCTAATTTAAAGATATGTTAGGGTGTCGGTGACAATGTATAGCATAACATTTAATTTATGATAATAACAACAAAAATCTTAAATGATAAATCATAGCTTATTTTAACATTGTATTACTGTATACCTGATGTTTGCATGTTAAAATAAGTAAATTAAATGACACATCGTAATAAAGGAGTTTTTCCCAAAAGGCTGTGTAAATTGATATCAGTATGAATACATATTAATCACTTAAAGAATATTAAAAATACAAATTCTTAGGCCTTAAAACCAGAGATTTTTGAATTAAAAACCAGAGGCATCACCCATAATCCTTTTTGAGCAGGTGATTCTACTGCATTCCCAGGTTTAAGAACTACAAGTCAAGTATATACATTAAATGCGTGACTATAGATCCTAGCTTTTCATTTTAAAATATTTATACTAGTATAGTTATTCCCACAAGAAAAAAAAAACCCAGTGTATAAATATCTTATTTACAAAATGTAATTGTTCTTAGGCTTTCTCTAGGCTTGAGCTTTCAATGTATTAATCCTTCATATCTCATAAATAATCTATTATGTTCTAGGCATCTATTGCATAATTACCCCTAAGTGTTTCTCATAGTGAAAATAGAACTCCAACCTCAAGTTCTAGTCAATTAACAAATAAAGACAGTTAATTGTAGAAATAAACTCCATTAGCAGCCTATGAAGCTGCTGGGGAAAAAGTGTAGGTAGATACTGAAGGTGATACACAAGTCTTAAAAGTCCACACAAACAGATACAAGTTTCTGTCTGGGATGATGAAGAAGCTGTAGAAATGGAAAGTGGCAATGGTTGCATAACACTGTGAATGTACTTAATGCCACTGAATTATACACTTAAAAACTATTAAAATGGCAAATTTTATGTTTGCATGTTTTAGCACAGTAAAAGAAAGTTTACACAGATGCTTTCTTACAAATGTGTAGTGTAACCGATTAGCTTTTTCTGGAAAATAATCTGTAATTAACTCTGGAAATGACTGGCCCTCAAACCATATGTACTTTCTAATATTATAGTATCAAGTCACTCTGAAAATATAATTATAGTTACTATTTGATGAGTGCTTATCACATCCTAGGCACTACAGTTAAACAAGTTACCTCCCCCTCATCCTCATAATAACTCTAGGGAGTAGAAATTATTACTCACATTGTGTAACCAGTGTCAAGTACCTTATTTTGAAAATTTTCCATCCATTTCTTATTACGAAATCATGACCTGTACCCTCCTTCTTTCCATCAGACACTCTGTTGCATAAGTTTCCCCCTAACTATGTGCTTGTTCAGAAACTTAGTCTACAGATTGAGTCTTGAAACAATTCAGACCCCCAGAGGGAGATAGGGCCAACATTAACCTATAAATAAATAGCCTCCAGATGGCCCCTCTGTAGATTCATCTGCTGGAGCAACAATTCAAGATAGTTATCAAGACAAGTTAAGTTGGAAGTTTGCGACTCCAAAGTATGTCATTATTGTATAAACTGGGGCTTTAAAAAATCTTTTCTTAGTAAAGAAATATTTTGGCAGTTATACCTTTTGTACCAACAGGAATGAACTAGTAAGTAGTCTTATGTCCTCTAGATTAAAAACTGCAAGGAAGAAATAGCCACATCTAAGTGAAACTATAAATTCTATAGCCTACAATGGGGGGTGGAGGAATGATTAGGCAGCACCAATTATTACCAAATCTATAACTTTACTTTTTATCCCTCTCTTGAGATGCCCATCTGTGAGTTCTGACCATTAATTTCCCAAACTCATCATAGAAAAAGTGCTGCATACCTCATTGGTGAATAATCACTATAATCACCTTTGAAGTACTTCTCTTGGGAAGCTATGCACTCATGCCAGCATCTAGTCTACCCTTCAAAGAAATTTTGGAACTCTTTTTCTGGATGTCAGAAGTTCCACTATCTTACCCTCGATACCATAAAATGTCTTCCTTTTAATATTTCCTTTATCTTTGGTCACCTGTCTCCAGCGGGACTGATGAGCAGAGGCTAACCGGGTGAGGACTGAGACGTGCAGGCAGACTACAATGCCCTGACTCTAACAGAGCCTGTGAACAGGGACTCACCAGGCAGTGAACTGAAACTGGCAGGTGGAGGCATGGTCCCCCAACTCCAACTGGTCTGGCATGCAGAGGCTAGCTGGGTGTGGACTCAGACTGGAGGGTGAGGTAGTGCCTTGACTCTAACAGAGATTGCAAACAGAGGCTTGCCAGGCAGTGGACTGAGACTGGCAGGCAGGAGTGTGGTCCCCTGGCTCCAACTGGTCTGGCAAACAGAGGCTAGCTGGATGTGGACTGAGACCAGTGGGCAGGGGCGTAGCCCCTGAGTCCAACTGGGCCTGTGAACAGAGAAGCAGACAACAGTGTGGCCTGAGTTTGTTGGGCAGGAGTGTGGATCCCTGGATCTAATTGTTCTATTGGAGACCTTTGAACCTCTCTCTGTTAAGCAGAGTTTACACTGCCTGAGACAATTTAATTGGAACCCATGTCTTGAGCTGGGTCCACTTAGGGACATTTTGAGGTTGACCTTCAAAGTTGCTGCAGCTGTTTGTATTGCTTCACAGTCGAGATTTAAATCTAATACTGTGGCTTCTTAGAATAGGGTGGAAGTTGGCTGATATCAAAAACAAAACTAGTTTGTGCTATCTCACCAGGCAGGTCCACTGAGTCTCTGGCCAAAACTCTGAAATGGGCCTTTGTAAGGTTGTAGGAGATAAGTCATGATAACAAAGCCTAGTGCTTTGGTAAGGGGCTATTGCTACTACCTGGGAACCCCAATTCAATCTCACCCTACCAGTTCTAATAACCAAACAGTTGAAAATAAACATAGTGTGGATCCAACAGAAGAACTCTGCCAATAGGAATAACCAGAGTAGATAACCCCCTCTCATGAAATGACAAAGGAGATACAACTGAAGATGCCATGCATAGACAAATGGCAGCAATGTCAGAAGTCAAATTCAGAATATGGATTACAAATAAGATAAATACAATGGAAGAAAAGATAGAAATTGTATTCAAAAGAGTATTTCTAAAGTTATCTCAAGAAATTAATGAATTCAAAGCCCAAGTGGACTGTTGTCCATTTCTCTGCTC
The DNA here is from genome assembly GCA_963573935.1 of Arctocebus calabarensis. Taxonomy (NCBI): domain Eukaryota; kingdom Metazoa; phylum Chordata; class Mammalia; order Primates; family Lorisidae; genus Arctocebus; species Arctocebus calabarensis. Next base: position 19,468 of record CAUYON010050792.1, on the reverse strand, counting down.
ACAGGCCTAGTGGGAGCCAGGGGCTACCAAAGATATGGATATAATGAGAAAGGAGACAGCAAAGCTCAAGGAAATGAAAAAGCTAGTTGAGGAATGCCAAAATACAGTAGAATCCCCCAGTAATTGAGTTGACCAGGCAGAAGAAGGATCTTTGAAACTGAAGACAAAGTTTTTGGATGTTCCCAAACTCTCAAAGAGGCAGACCAATGTAGAGCAAAAACTAATCATTCCCTGAGAGAGTTGTGGGATCGCCACAAACGATCAAATATTCCTCTTATAGGAATTCCTGAAGGAGAAAAGGATGACCCTAAACATGCAGATGCTCTACTCCAAGAGATTTTGGAGAATTTCCCAATCATTGCAAGAGATACAGAACTCTAGATAGCAGACAGTTTCACAACCCCAGCAAGACTCAATCCAGATAAAACATCTCCTAGACACACTGTGATTAACTGTGATTAAGACAAAGGAGAAAATTCTGCAAGTAGCCAGAAGTAAGAAAAGCATCACCTATAAAGGGAGAAATATCAGAATGGCAGCAGATCTCTCAGCTGAAATATTTCAAGCCAGAAGAAGATGGTCATCGTAGTTCAGTCTCCTAAAACAAAACAACTTCTAGCCCAGGATCCTGTATCCAGCTAAACTGAGTTTCATTTGTGATGAAGAAATCAAATACTTTAAGGACATTGTCATGTTGAAGGAATTTCTCATAACTAAACCAGCTCTCCATGATATTCTTAGACCCATCCTCCATAATGACCAGGGCAATGTTCTACCTCCAAAGTAAACTCACCCAGAAATTTTTGAACAAAACCCATCTTTCCAGTGGTGAAAGGATTAAAAATGTCCACTGGACATCTGAAAATCATGAAACCCAAAACATAAGCAGGTTTAGCAATTCTCTCAATTAATGTGAATGGTTTAAATTCTCTTCTAAAGAGGTACAGGCTGGCTGACTTGATATATAAACTCAAACTGGATATCTGTTGTATACAAGAATCACACCTTACCTTAAGGGATGAAAATAGACTCAGGGTGAAGGTATGGATTTGAATATTATAGGCAAATGGAAATCAGAAAAAAACAGGGGTTGCAATTTTAGTAGCAGATATAATTGGCTTTAAACCAACAAAGATAAAGAAAGATAAGGAAGGTCACTACATATCTGTCAAGGGAAATACTCCACATGAAGAGATTTTAATAATTAACATTTACACACCCTACCAAAATGCTCCTCAGTTCATAAAGCAGACCCTAATGGATATGAACAACTTTATATCTTCCTGCACTATAATAGTTGGAGATTTTAACACTCCTTTGACAGTTTTGGATAGATCCTGCAAGAAGAAACTAAACAAAGAAATATTAGACTTAAAACGGACCCTAGAACAAATGGAATTTACAGACCTTTACAGAACATTTCATCTTAATAAAACTGAATATACATTCTTCTCATCAACCCACGGGTCATCCTCCAAAATAGATCATATCCTAGGACACAAGTCTAACCTCAGCAAATTTCAAAGTGTACAAATTATTCCTTGCATCTTCTCAGGCCACCATGGAATAAAAACTGAACTCAACAACAACAGGACTCCTCATACTCAAACAAATTTATGGAAACTAAATAATCTTAGACTGAATGATAGCTGGGTAAAAAATGAGATTAAAAAGAAAGTCACCAAATTTTTGGAACAAAATGATAATGACACAAATTATCAAAACCTCTGGAATAACATAAAGGCAGTCCTAAGAGGGACATTTGTAGCATTGGAAGCCTTCATTAAGAAAACAGAAAGAGAGGAAGCCAACAACTTAACACATCATCTCAAGCAGCTAGAAAGGAAAGAATATTCCAAACCCAAACCCAGCAGAAGAGAAGAAATAACCAAAATTAGGGCAGAATTAAATGAAATTGAAAACAAAAGAATCATTCAGAAAATCAATGAAACAAAAAGTTGTTTTTTTGAAAAGATTAACAAAACTGGTAAACCTTTGGCCAACCTAACCAGAAATAGAAAAGTAAAATCTCTTATATTGTCTATGAGAAATGGTAAAGGAGACATAACAACAAATACTTCAGAAATTCAAAAAAAACCTCAATGATTACTACATAAATCTGTATTCCCAGAAATATGAAAATCTGAAGGAAATAGACCAATACCTGGAAGCATGCCATCTTCCTAGACTCAATCAGCAAGAATTAGAAATCCTGAATAGACCTATATCAATCACTGAAATAGCATCAACAATACAACATCTCCCCCAAAAGAAAAGTCCAGGACCAGATGGCCTTACATTCTAATTCTATCAAACCTTTCAAGAGGAATTAGTACTTATATTATATAACCTTTTCCAAAGCATAGAAAAAGAAGGAACGCTTCACAACACATTCTATAAAGCAAATACCACCCTGATACCCAAACTAGGAAAGGATCCAAGAAAGAAAGAAAATTATAGACCAATATCATTAATGAATACTGATGCAAAAATATTCAGTAAGATCTTAGCAAACAGAATTCAACAACACATCAAAAAAATTATACACCATAATCAAGTTGGTTTTATTCCAGAATTACAGGGTTGGTTCAACATATGCAAATCTATAAATATAATATGTACATCCATAAAATAAAAAAAACAAAGATCATCTGATTCTCTCATATTGACATAGAAAAAGCCTTTGTAATGGGCAGCACCTGTGGCTCAAGGAGTAGGGCGCTGGCCCCATATACCACAGGTGGGGTTCAAACCCAGCCCCAGCCAAAAAATGCAAAAAAAAAAAAAAAAGAAGACTTTGATAATATCCAACATCCTTTCATGATCAGAACACTTAAGAAAATAGGCAGAAAAGACATTCCTTAAACTAATAGAGACCATCTACAGCAAACTCACAGCGAATATCATATTGAATGGTGTAAAATTGAAAACATTTCCACTCATATCAGGAATGAGGCTAGAATGCCCACTGTTTTTACTGCTATTCAACAGAATAATGGAAGTCTTAGCCATCACAATCAGGCGAAAGAAGGTGCTGAAGGTGCCCTCTATCCAAATAGGGTCAGAGGACATCAAACTCTTACTCTTCACTGATGATATGATCCTATACCTAGAAAATCCCTGAGACTCAACTTCAAAACTCCTCGAAGTGATCAAGGAATACAGCAGCATTTCAGGATACAAAATCAATATTTACAAGTCTGTAGCTTTTATATATGCCAACAATAGTCAAGCTGAAAAACCAGTCAAGGACTCTATTCCTTTTACAATAGTGGCTAAGCAGATGAAATATCTTGGAATTTACCCAACAAAGGACATGAAAGATTTTTATAAAGAGAAAAGAAATAGCTGAAGATGTTAACAAATGGAAAAACATACATGGCTGGGAAGAATCAACATTGTTCAAAAGTCCATACTACCCAAAGCAATCTACAGATTTAATGCAATCCCTATTAAAGCACCATTGTCATACTTTAAAGAACTTGAAAAAATAGTACTTCATTTCACATGGAGTCAGAAAAAACCTTGAATAGCAAAAGCATTACTCAGAAATAAGAACAAATCAGGAGGTATCACATTACCAGACTTCAGGCTATACTATAAATCTATAGTGATCAAAACAGCATGGTACTGGCACAAAAACAAAATGGTAGATTTATGGAACAGAATAGAGAACCAAGAGATTAACCCAGCTACTTATCACCATTTGATCTTCAACAAGCCTATCAAACATATTTAGTGGGCGAAAGATTCCTTATTTAACAAATGGTGCTGGGTGAACTGGCTGGCAACCTGTAGAAGCTTGCAACTGGGCCCCCACCTTTCACCATTAACAAATGTTCATTAGATAGGAAACTATAAAAATACTATAAGAGAGTGCAGGGAAAACACTTGAAGAAATTGCCCTGGGAGAATATTTTGTGAGGAGGACCCTAGGGGCAATTGAAGCAACACCAAAAATCCATTACTGGGATCTGATCAAACTAAAAAGCTTTTGCATAGCCGAGAGCATAGTAAATACAGCAAACAGACAACCTTTAGAATGGGAGAGGATTTTTGCAGGTTATGCTTCTGACAAAAGTCTGATAACTAGAATTTATATAAAACTCAAACTAATCAATAAGAAGAGAACAAATAACCCCATTTCGATGTGGGCAAGAGACTTGAACAGAAACTTCTCTGAGGAAGAGAGGCACATGGACTACAAACACATGAAAAAATGCTCATCATCCTTAATCATCAGAGAAATGCAAATCAAAACCACTTTGAGATATCATTTAACTCCAGTAATATTAGCCCACATCACAAAATCTAAAAACTACAGGTGTTGGTGTGGATGTGGAGAGAAGGGAACACTTCTACAATGCTTGTGGGAATGTAAGCTAATACGATCTTTTTGGAAAGAAGTTTGGAGAATGATCAAGGAACTAAAGGTAGACATACCCTTCGATCTTGAAATTCCTCTATTAGTTATATACCCAAATGATCAAAATTTATTTACAACAAAGACATTTGCACCAGAATGTTTATTGCAGCCCAATTCATAATAGCCAAGACATGGAAACAGTCCAAGTGCCCATTGACTCATTAATGGATTAACAAATTGTGGTATGTGTACACTAAGGAATACTATCAGCCATAAAAAGATGGAGATTTCACATCTTTTATGCTTACCTGGATGTAGCTGGAACATATTTTTCTTAGTAAAGTATCTCAAGAATGGAAAAAAAGTATCCACAGTACTCAATACTACTATGAATTCAATATCTAATCACCTACACACTCATGCGAATGGCAAAACTATAAAACTAACTATAGTCCAGAAAGTAGAAGAGAAGAGGAGAGAGAGGGGAGGAGAGGAGGGAAATAAGAAGAGGGAGCGTACTTGGGGGGACCTCACATAATGTGCATGATGCAATGGTACCTTTCAAAACTATTAAGCAATGAGTATAATAGTGATGGATGTGTTACTCAGTACAATGTAAGCATTTTACATTGTATATTGAAGCCATATCCTGAACCCTATAAATGCATCAATGTAAAAAGTTATGATTTAATAACAAATAATAATTAAAAATAAATGAAAAATATAAAAAATATCAAATTTAAGAATTTCTATCACCAAAAATATATAGCTAAGCATAACAGAAGAGTACAAAGTTGGGGGAAAGGATATAGAGCAAGTATCTTGGAGAAAGGTACTGGTAAGAGAAATGTAACTTCAACTCTTGGTGGAGAGCAGGATGGCAGTATTTTAAAATGAAGTGCAGATATCCCATAACTATATCTCATAACCCATAAATCTACACTTAAGTTTATGTAGCAACGAGAAATTTTTATCTAATCCACAAGAAAACTAGTAAGAGGCTGTTTATCACAACCCAGTACTGATAAATTCTCATAAATAACTTAAATATTTATAACTAGCAGTATAGGTACATAAAATTTAACATATGGAAATACTATGCCATGGTCAGGAACAGTAAACTATATGTGCATATGTTTTTTGTGTATATATTGTCATGATCCTTAGGGAATATGATTTGGGGATATAAAGAACTTAGATTAAATCAAAAGGTGCAAGGTTTTCATGGAAAAAATTATAAAAGACATTGAAAGACAATAAGGAGTAATCATAATATGAAGACCCAATATAATGAAATATTAATAAATATTTTTATGAAATATTAAATAAATTAAAATAAATAATTCTGAGGGGAGGAGAAAGATAGCTGACTGGAGTCAGTTTTCAACAGAAGCTCTCGTCCAGAGGAAGAGATAATTGCCACAAAAATCCCCAATAAAGTTGAAGGTTGAGTGCTGAGCTGAGAGAGAAGATGGATAACTGCACATCGTCTCTATTGAGAAAAACTGCAAATTTCAGGTACAAAACCCATCCCAAAGAAGATGAGTGTCCATCCCCTTGCCCAAGAAAGTGGCTAGCTGTGGGATCTCTATAAGCAAGTGGTGAACTAAAGATCTTTTGTCTGACCATAGGAGAGAGAGGCATTGGAGGCTGGGACTCCTTCTCCAGAAATACCCTGCTGTGAGCCTTGTCATTCTCTTGCCTGGTATGAAAGTTGAACAAATATTTCCCTGCCATTTTAAACTCCAAGTCTATCCTTCTCCCCTTGCCTGGTGGTCTAGAAGCCCAACCCCTGCAGAGACTGGAATGTCTGAGTTTCTATGCTAGGATTGGGCATTGCATGGGCTGCAGCAGCACAGATGCACTGAAACAGTGAACCCAGTAGCAGTGAAGAAAGTCACAGGGTGAAGGATGTTTGGCCTGCCTTTGCCAAAGTGGAAATCAGTGAGTGGTTGGAGGCTCAGGAACCCATGGGGAGGCATGGGAACCTGTGTAGAGGCAACTACCACTCAGCATCAGCAATAGTAGAGTGAATTCAAAGACAAAATCTCCAAAGATTTTGACACATTGAGGCAAGAAGTTACAGCCCTCAAAGATATGAGAGATACAGTAGAACCCCTCAGTAACAGAATGGAGCAGGCAGAAGAAAGGATAATTGACATTGAAGACAAAGCTTTTGAATGCTCCCAAATACTCAAAGAGGCAGAGAGATGGAGAGCAAAAAATGGATTATTCCCCAAGAGAGTTGTGGGACCACTCCAAGAGAGTAAACATTCCCCTTATAGGAATTCCTGAAGGATAAAAGGATGTTCCTAAAGGCACAGATGCTCTACTCCAAGATGTAATTGAGGAGATCTTCGCAAACATGGCAAGAGATACCAAAATTCAGATAGCAGACAGTTTAAGAACTCCAGCATGACTCAATCCAAACAAAGCAGCTCCTAGACACATTGTAATCAACTTTGCCAAAGTTAATATGAAGTAGAAAATTCTGCATGCAGCCAGACATAAGAAAATCATAACCTACAAGGGGAAGAATATTAGAATGACTGTAGATCTCTCAACTGGAACTTTTCAAGTCAGCAGAGGATGGTCATCATTCTTCAATCTCCTAAAACAAAACAACTTTCAGCCCAGGATTCTGTATCCAGCTAAACTGAGTTTAATTTGTGGTGGAGAAATCAAATACTTTAATAACATTCACATGTTGAAGAAATTTGCCATAACAAAACCAGCTCTCCATGATATTTTCAGACCTATCCTCCACAATAACCAGCACAATGCTCTACCACCAAAGTAAGCTCAATCAGAAATTTTTGATCAAAACCCAACTTCCAGAGTGGTGAAAGGATTAAAAACATCCACTGGACTTTCAAAAAACTTGACATCCAAAATACTACTAGGTTTATCAATTCTCTCAATTAATGTGAAGAGTTTACCTTGTCTTCTAAAGAAATATAGGTTGGATGACTGGACACATAATCTCAAACCAGATGTCTACAGCATACAAGAATCTCATCTGACCTTAAAGGATAAATATAGACTCAGGGTGAAAGGATGGACATCTGTAATTCAGGCAAATGGAAATCAGAAAAAAAGAAGGGGTTGCAGTTTTATTCACAGAGACAATAGGCCTTAAACCAACCAAAGTAAAGAAAGATAAGGATGGTCACTTCATATTTGTTAAGGGAAACACTCAACATGAAGAGATTTCAATTATTAACATTTATGCATCAAACCTGAACGCTCCCCAATTTATAAAGGAGACCCTAACAGACACGAAAAATGTGATATCTTCCACCAACATAATAGTTGGAAATTTTAACACCTCTTTGGCAATATTGGATAGATCCTCTAATAAGAAACTAAACAAAGAATTTTTGGACTTAAACTTGGCCCTACAATAATTGGCTTAATAGACATCTTCAGAACATTTCATCCTAATAAAACTAAATACACATTCTTCTTATAAACTCATGGAACAACCTCCAAAATTGATCACATCTTAGGTCACAAGGCTAACCTCAGAAATTTAAAAGAATAGAAATTATTCCTTGTATTTTCTTGGACCATCCAGAATAAAAGTTGAATTAAACAATGACAGGAATCTTCATACTCATACGAAGACATGGAATCTAAATGATCTTATGCTGACTGATTGCTGGGTCAAAGATGAGATTAAGAAGGAAATTACAAAAGTTTTGGAACAAAATAATAATGCAGACACAAATTATCAGAACCTGTAGGATACTTCAAAGGCAGTCCTAAAAAGGAAATTTAGTGTTGCAAGCCTTCCTCAAGAGAATGGAAAAAGAGGAAGTCAAAAACTTAATGGGACATCTCAAGCAACTGGAAAAGGAAGAATATTCCAACCCCAAACCCAGCTTAAGAAATAAACAAAATTAGAGCAGAATTAAATCGGAAAGAAAAGATTAATTCAAAAGATCAATGGATGAAAAAGTTGTTTTTTGAAAGATTAACACAATTGATAAACTTTTGGCTAACCTAATCAGAAACAGAAAAGTAAAATCCCATATATCATCAATCAGAAATGACAAAGGTGAAATAACAGCAGACACCTAAGAAATTAAATATCCTTAATGAATACTACAAAAAACTCTGTTCTCAGAAATATGAAAATCTGAAGGAAATAGAACAATAACTGGAAGCACGCCACCTTCCTAGACTGAGCCAGAAGTAATTGGAAGTTATCAATAGACCTATATCAAGTATTGAAATAGCATCAATTATATGAAATCTCCCAAAAAAGAAAAGTCCAGGACCAGATGGCTTCACATCAGAACTCTACCAAATCTTTAAAGAGAAACTAGTACCTATATTACATAACCTTTCCCAAAACATAGAAAAAGAAGGACTACTTCCCAACACATTCTATGAAGCAAATATCAAACCCAGATCCCCAAACCAGGAAAAGACTCAACAAGGAAAGAAAATTATACACCAATATCTTTAATGAATGTAGATGGAAAAATATTCAATAAGATCCTAGCAAACTGAATCCAGGAACACATAAAGCAAATTACATACCATGCCCCAGTTGGTTTTATCCCAGGGTCTCAAGGTTGTTTCAATATATGTAAATCTATAAATATAACACATCATGTAAATAAAACAAAAAAATAAAGAAAATATGATTCTCTCAATTGATGCAGAAAAAGGTTTGATAATATCCACCATCCTTTCATGATCAGAACACTTAAGAAAATAGATATAGAAGTGACATTTCTTAAACTGATAGAGGCCATGTACATTCAGCTGATAGAGGCCATCTACATATCGCATTGAATGGAGTAAAACTGAAAACATTTCACTCAGATCAGGTACCAGGCAAGGTTGCCTATTGTCTCCACTGCTTTTTAACATTGTAATGGAAGTCTTAGCCATCACAATCAGGCAAGAGAAGGTGATCAAGGGGATCCAAATAAGGTCAGAGGATATCAAACTTTCACTCTTCACAGATGATATGATTTTGTATGTGGAAAACCCAAGGGACTCAACTACAAAACTCTTAGAAGTGATCAAGGAGTACAGCAGCATCTCAGGATACAAAATCAATACTCACAAATTAGTAGCTTTTAAATATACCAACAGTAGTCAAGCTGAAAAAACAGTCATGGACTCTATTCTTTTTTACAGTAGTACCAAAGAAGATGAAATATCTGGGAACTTACCTTACAAACAATGTGAACAATTTTGGTAAACAGAACTATGAAACTCTAAGAAAAGAAATAGCTGAAGATGTTAACAAATGGAAAAACATACTATGCTCCTGGCTGGGAAGAATCAACATTGTTAAAATGTCCATACTACCTAAAGCAATATAAAAATTTAATGCAGTCCCTATTAAAGCACAACTGTCATACTTTAAAGATCTGGACAATATAGTACTTCATTTCATATGGAATCAGAAAACACCTTGAATAGCCAAGACATTACTCAGAAATAAAAGCAAAATTAGGAGGAATCATGCTACCAGACATCAGCCTATACTATAAATTTATAGTGAGCAAAACAGCATGGTATTGGCACAAAAATAGAGAGGTAGATGTATGAAACAGAATAGAAAATCAGGAGATGAACCCAGACACTTATCATTTAATCTTTGATAAACTTATCAATAATATAAATTGGGGGAAAGATTCCCTATTTAACAAATGGTGCTGGGTGAATTGGCTGCCAACTTGTAGAAGACTGAAACTGGACCCACAAGTTTCACCATTAACAAAAATTGACTCTCACTGGATAAAATATTTAAACTTAAGATATGAAACTATAAATATTCTTGGAGAGAGTGCAGGGGAAACACTTGAAGAAATTGGCCTGGGAGAATAGGTTATGAGGAGGATCCCCTGGGCAACTGAAGCAACACCAAATATACATCAAACTAAAATGCTTCTGCACAGCCAAGAACATAGTAAGTAAAGCAAGCAGACAGCCCTCAGAATGGGAGAAGATATTTGCAGGTTATTTTTCTGACAAAGGTTTGATAACCAGAATCCACAGAGAACTCAAGTTAATAAGAAAAGAACAAGTGATCTAATTTCATTGTGGCCATGAGACTTGAATAGAAGCTTCTCTGAAGAAGACAGACAAATGGCCTATGGACACATGAAAATATGCTAATAATCTTTAATCATCAGAGAAATGCAAATCAAAACCACTTTGAGATATCATCTAACTCCTGTAAAAGTAGCCCACATAACAAAATCCCCAAACTACAGATATTGGCATGAATGTGGAGAAAAGAGAATACTTCTGCACTGCTGGTGGAAATGCAAGCTAATATGTGCCTTTTGGAAATAAGTTTGGAGAACACATAGGGATTTAAAGGTAGAACTGCCATTCAATCATGCAATTTGTCTACTAGGTATATATCCAAAAGACCAAAAATAACTTTACAACAAAGATATTTGCACCAGATTGTTTACTGCAGCTCAATTCATAATTTCCAAGTCACAGAAGAAGCCCAAGTGCCCATAGACCCATGAATGGATTAATAAATTGTCGTATATGTATACCATGGAATATTATGCAGCCTTAATAAAGATGGAGACTTTACCTCTTTTATGTTTACATGGATGGAGCTGGAACATAGTCTTCTTAGTAAAATATCTCAAGAATGGAAGAAAAAAGTATCCAATGTACTCAGTACTATTATGAAACCAATTTATAATCACCCACACTTTCGTATGAAAGATAAAACACAACTGTATCCGAGGATGAAGGTGAAAAGAGGAGGGGTATGGGAGGGGAGGGGGATGTTGGATGGAGGGAAAGTAAACAGTGGGACCACACCTTTGGTGCATATTGCAGGGGTATATGTCAAATCTATTAAGCCTTAATAGATTTAATGTATATAAAAAAGATGTAAACCAGTATCACATATTACATTATTTGAAATACCAAAAAAAGAAAAATAATAATAAATAAATAATTCTGACAGGTTAGAAAAATTATAAAGAAAGAAAAGTGGTAAAGCATCCGTGAGAAGTACAAATGGGAAGAGCCTGGCTCCTTACCTTGGAAAATGAAAATAGCCTCAAGAATAAAACACTTAACTGACTTTTAACAAGTCAAAAGATTAGAAAGCAGCTAGGCTGGTTGTAATAGACTAATGGTACAGGTTAAAAGGTAATTAACATCTTCCCTGTTTTTATAATATACATTCTATTTTAAGAGTTAATTCTAACCCAAACCCTTGTTCACTCTCCTATACATTATTCTCCTTAAGTCTTATGCAAGACTACCCGTACATCATGCGTGGGGACACAGTCTCCTTGGGTCCTGAATAATCATAATATATCAGCTAGTGCTATACTGTAAATATTGTTGAAACACAGCGAAATGTCTAGTGAGATTTCAGATGAGGCAGCATTTTCTCAGTGTGTTTTCTGGTGTTGGCCTCTCCAAGCCTCACTGGCTGTTTCTCTGACAATAGCTGAGTATGAGAATATTTATCACGCTGACCTCTGCTTTAGCCAGGTTCCAAGGAAGTCAGCAGGGGCAAATAGTAATTAATTGTCCCAGCATACTTACAAATTCTAAGCAATTTATATCAAATTCCAAATAGAGTTTGATTCTAAAATGTAAACAGCAGAGACTAGGCAAGACACTGACAGAGAAAGAGAAAAAGGGAATCCTGCCCAACCACATAGGAAGCCTTATTTCAAAGCTATGGAATTAGGGAATTCATACAGTCATAGCCAAATAGACAAACAAAACAGAGTAGAGTTCAGAAACAGAAGGTACAGTATATGGTATCATCTAATAAATAATAAAGAATCACTGAAGATCAGCAGTGAAAGGACAACCTAGTAAATAAGTTATGTGGGACACAGTAGTTACTCACATAGAAATAAATGAAAGTAGATCCTTATCATACACCATCTACAAAAAATCACTTCCAGATAAAGATAAATATAAAGGGCAAACTTTAAAACTATTATAAAAATATAGGAGAATATCTTTATGATCTCAGTTTGGAGAATAATTCCAAAAATTAACATAAATTAAAGTATCAGTTAATTCTATTACATGGAGAGTAAGAAATTTTGTTAATAAATATATAAAGGGAATAAAAATAATGTCTTCTAGTAGATAATTGCAATATATACAAAGAATTCCTACAAATTAATATGAAAAAACAAAATACTCTAGAAAAATGGAGAAAACTTGTAGAAAATGAGTCTCCCGTAATGTATGAAAAAAGGCTGAAACAAATTAGTAATACGGGAAATGCAAGTTAAAAGCTCAGTAAAATGCCATTTCACTTTTATCTAATTCCCAAGGACATTAAATGTTGATTAGAATTGGTGAGGATATGGAACAATAAAAACAAAGTTTATTAAAGGTCACTTAAATTGCTATAGTCATTTTGGAAAAACACTTTCACATTACTTGCTATAGTTAAATGTATCTTTTCACCCAGAAATTACACTCCTTTGCAATATATAAGCCAATAAATAGTAACATATTTTCATATATACCATAGGAAACATATTTAAGAATATACATAGCAGACTGTATATAACAGTTAAAAAAAAAAAAACTGAAAACAACCTAAATGTCTACCAACTGCAGAATGAGTAAATAAATTGCTTTATCAAGAAGTGATAATAGGAGGCACTGACAACTTTTAAGCTGGGTGAAGCGTAGATGGACATTTGCTTATTCTTGTAGGTGTAATAGACTTTATAAATGTAATGCATGTATATTATACAAAGTTTAGACAACATAGAAAGGTATACATAAGAAAACAAAAATTTTACCCAAGAGTTTATCACCACAGAGAACCACTGTTAATATTTTTGTGCATGTATTTCCAGACTTCAAACTATGGAATTACATGTATTCGTTTTTACTAAAGTATGTAAACATTTTCCTTTGTTACCAAATCTACCTAAAATAGCTTTTAAAAGAAAAATATGTATGAAGTACGTATTATACAGTGATTATACAATGCTATCTCATAAAAACACTACTTTTACCAAATAGAACAAGCACTTATGACATAAAGTTTAAATCTCAAGAAAATAACACTTGGGGGAGAACAAATTCTTCATGGCAAGAAAAGATTTCCTTACATAGTTTCTTTAAAATTCTTCCAAGGTTTTCATATTTAGCTTCTGTCATTTTAAAGTTAAGAAAATAATCAACAAAAATGCTTGCACAAAGGCAAAGAGAATTCTATTAATACAGTAATGGAAGAAGTAGGAAGTGGTTGCTACTTTAGACTGGATGACCTTCTTTGACCATTCCTGTGTAAAATAACATACAGTATAATTATGTAGTCTCTTCTTTTATTTGTTTTTCTTCATAGTACTTACTCATCACTTACTTCATTTATCTGTCTCCTCTGATATAACATAAGCTCAAAAAGGTCAGGGAATTTGTTCTGCTGACTGCTATATTTCAGACCTTAGTTAAGTGCCTGGGACATAATAATTACTCAATAATTATATGCCAAATGAATGAACAAATGAACCAAATGAGATAGATGCTATAGCACCTATCTAGGGGGGGATGTTGGGCAAGGAATTGTGAATATTAATGATAATATTACATTTTAAATTTCAAAATATATTCATTTTCCATCAAAAAATCTTTGTTTTTCTTCTTCAAAGAGCATTTTACCTCATTAACATCAGCGTGTGTTTTTACTTCTGATGTTAGAATACAAGTTGGATGTGAGTTTGAAATATTAACAAGTTCTTCCCAATCATCTGTCATCTTTTCAGCAAGAGTAAAGCTGTCCTTGGTTGCTCTAAATTGAGAAGGAAAAAGATAACTTAAAAAAAACATATGCCTCACTAATATTAAAAAATATAAAGAATTCTTACAACTAAACAACAAAAACAACCTATCTGATAAGGTAGGCAAAATACTTGAATAGACATTTCTCCAAAGGATATATACAAATGGACAATAAACACAAGAAAAGAGGCTTAACATCACTAGTCATTACAGAAATGCAAATCAAAATTACAATGCGGTAAGGTGTTTATGCTAATTAGGATGCTATTATTCTTTTTAAAAACAGAAAATAATAAAATATTTATGAGAATTGGAACCGTGGTGTATTGCTGGTAGAAAGCAAAAAGGTACAGCTACTGTGGAAGACAGTAGGACAGTTCCTCAAGTCAAATATAGAATGACCATGTAATCCAGCTAGTGCACATGAAAGAACAGAGAGCTAGAACCCAAACAGATATTTGCACTCCATTCTGTAGCAGCATTATTCACAATAGCTAAGGTACAGTCAAAATGTCCATCACTAGATGAATGCATAAACAAGATGTGATATATTCATGCAATGGCATATTATTCACCTTTAAAAAGAAGTGAAATTCAGCCATAGTGGTCAAACAGCATTGTAGTGGCACAAAAATAGAGACATACACATTTGGAATTGAATAGAAAACCAGGATATTAAACTATCATCTTATAGCCACCAAATCTTTAATAAACCAAACAAGAACATACAATGGGGGAAAGAATCTGTATTCAATAAATGGTGCTGGAAGAACTGGATAGCCACATGTAAAAGCTGAAACTGGACCTGTATCTTTCTCTACTCATAAAAATTGATTCAAGGTGGATAAAAGACCTAAATTTAAGGCATGAAATGATAAAAATTCTCAAAGAAAGCATAGGAAAAACACTGGAAGATATCGGCCTGGGGAAAGACTTCATGAAGAAGACTGTCTTGGCAACTGCAACAACAAAAATAAACAAATAGGACTTAATGAAACTGAAAAGCTGCTGTACAGCTAAGGAGACAACAACAAAATGAATTAGACAACCTACATAATGAGAAAGGATATTTGCATGTTTTTGCATCAGACCAAAGCTTGCAACTAGGATCTGCAGAGAACTCAAATTAATCCACATGAAAAAAGTCAACAATCCCATATGTCAATGGGCAAGAGAGATGAATAGAAACTTCTCTAAAGAAGACAGATGAATGGCTAACAAACATATGAAATTATGCTCATAATCCCTAATTATTAAAGAAATGCAGGTCAAAACCACCCTGAGATATCATCTAAATCTAGCAAGAATGGCCCACATCACAAAATCTCAAAACTGCAGTTGCTAGCATGGATGTGGAGAGAAGGGAACACTTTTACACTGCTGGTGGGACTGCAAACTAATACAATCTTTTTGGAAGGAAGTATGGAGAACCCTCAGAACTCAAGCTAGACCTCCCATTTGATCCTGCAATCCCATTACTGGGTATCTACCCTGAAGGAAAAAATTCCTTTTACCATAAGGACATTTGCACTAGACTGTTTATTGCAGCTCAATTTACAATCACCAAAATGTGGAAACAGCCTAAATGCCCACCAACTCAGGAGTGGATTAACAAGCTGTGTATACATATATACACGATGGAATACTATTTAGCCATTAAAAGGACAGAGATTTTACATCCTTTGCATAACCTGCATGGAAGTGGAGCATATTATTCTTAGTAAATTATAAGAATGGAGAAGCAAGAATCCTATGTACTCAATTCTCATATGAGGACAGTTGATGACCTTGTACATGGTGGAGGGTGGGGGAAGGGAGGAGCAGAGAGAGAAAGAGGGAGGGGATGGGAGGTCATGGTATGTGACACACCTTTTGGGAGAGGGACACAATTATAAGAGGGACTTTACATAACAAATGCAAAGAATGTAACCTGGTTCTTGCATCCTTAATGAATTCCCAACAATAAAAAAAATTAAAAATAAATAAAATTGAGAAAGGTAAGGCAAAATTACACACAAAAATAAAAAGGAGTGAAATTCAGATGCATGCTATATGTCAACCTTAAGATATTATGCTAAATTAAATAAGTCAGACACAAAGGCACAAACATTGTATAAATCCACTAATATGAGATACGACAATATGTAAATCCATAGAGACAGAAAGTTACCATAGCTTGAGGCAGAAAGGGTAACATGTTGATACACAGTATTCATTGTTAATGAGTACAAAGCTTCCATTTGGAGTGATGAAAACGTTCTGAAAATGGATAGAGTTGATGGTTGCACAACACTGTGAATGGACTTAATGCCACTGAATTGCACACTTACAAATGGATAAAATTATTTTATATCATGTATAATTCACTGCTATAAAATCATGTCTCATTTCATGAGGATGAGGAACAGCAGGAAGTGAAAAAATTGAGGAAAAAACCTACATATTTTATGAAAAGTAATATATACTAGGTAGGAAAATCACTAAATAGTTGTATTCCATGTAGGTTAAAGTCCTGGCACTGGTTCAAACTAGTTATAAGGCCTTAGTGCTGTCGATTCAGTAATAATTAGAGAAACAGAATAGATTATCTTTAGTATTTCTGAATTCATTTTTTCGGCTCTCTAGTTATGATAATGAAAGTGTGATTTGACTAAAATAATATTGCTAAATTTGGGTAGTTTTGACAAATTATAAAGTATTCCACCATCTGATTTAACATTCCATGTTTCACAAGTTACTGTGGATAGATTCATTTGTAGAAAATAAGAAAATGCTTTGTTTTCAACAGTAGTATTTAAATAAGGTAAAAATATTTTTCAAATAGTTTCTTAGTTGGAGAAATATTCAGTAGATATTTCATGTGATTAACTTAAATTCCAATTGGACCTCATAGCTCCTTCCACAATCATTCTCATGTATCTTGAAGATGTAGCTCTGAACTTGAAAGTCACAGGATATCTATATATAGGGTTGTCACATTTAGCAAACAAAGGACACCTAGTAAAAATTGAATTTCAAATAAATAATGAATAATTTTTAGTATAGGTAATATTTGGTACATACTTATATAAAGAAGTATTTGTCATTTATCTGAAATCAAATTACATGGGGAATCTTGTAATTTACATGGCAACCAGATCAAAGCAGAATTTCAAGAAAAAATTTAGAAATTTTTCTCAAATGTTATAGACAATATAAATGTTACCAAATAATATGTTTAGGTAATTGCAAAAAAGTAAATAAAGTCTTCTATAGGAAGAATTTTCAAATCCTAGCTTAAATTATTATATATTTCCTCCATAAATGGCATTATATTAAGAAATTATGATTAAAAATTACTTTTCTAAGTAAAAAAGTGATTTACCTGATCAGATCTTCATTCTTTTTTTCCATTGAAAATGGAATTCTAGCAGAATCATTAAATAATTCCAAAAGTAGTGTGATTGCAGTGTTCATAAGTTGTCGAATGAGTTCTTGAAATATGTAGTCAACCAGCATCACAAACCTGAAATTTCTTTCTAATAAACGTCGATATTTAGGGAGCTTGAAATGTGTTGTGTCATCTGAGTGTTTTGACTCAAAATATTCCTTGATTTCTTTCTTTTCTGCAACCTACAATTTAATTAACAATTGAGACAAGTGATGATTTCCTATGTTAATATAACATGATCTTTATGTTTTCTTACTTTAAATTTTTTAAATTATTATGGGTACATAATAGTTATATATGTTAATAGGGTACATGTGATCTTTTGATGCAGGCCACAGTGTGTATTAATCAAAGTAGGGTAATTTGGGTATCCATCACCTCAAGAATTTATCATTTCCTTGGGTTAAGAACATTCTAATTTCATTCTTTTGATTATTTTAAAGCAGAGGCGCTCAAACTTTCTTTTTCTCTGTAATGCATTGGAAAAATAGAAGCTGTCTTGGCATACATGGGTTAATATTTAGCTCCCTCCACATATAAGTGAGAACATGTGAGATTTGTCTATACTTGGCTTATTTCACTCAACACAATGTTCTTCAGTTCCATCAGTGGAACTAATTACAGCATTTCATTCTTTTTCATGGCTGAATAATATTTGTATTCCATTGTGTATACGTACTATATATTTTTTATCTATTCTTCTGCTGCTGGATACTTAGATTGATTCCAAAATCCTGGCTATTGTGAATATTGCTGCTATAAACATAGAAGAGCAGGTATCTTTTTAATACACTGACTTCCTTTCTTTTGGGAAACTAGCAGTGAGACTGCTGGGTGACATAGTTCTATTTTTACCTTTTGAACATACTATCCTTCATAGTGGTTGCATTAATTGATAGTCCCACAAATAGTCTGTGAGGATTTGAAGGTTTCCCTTTCACCATATTCTGCAGCATTCATTACTCCCTGGTTTCTTTCTTTCTTTCTTTTTTTTTTTATTAAGTCATATATACATAGATCATGAATACATTTATGCCTTTGTGGGATTCAATGTGTTGATTATTTGTATTTTAACTGGGGTGAGGTGACATCTCATTGTAGTTTTGATTTGCTTTTCTCTGATGACTAATGAGGTTGAGCATTTTTTACATATACCTGTGTGCCATTTGTATCTCTTCTTTTGAGAAATTCTAGTTTACAGTATTTTTATTAGCTTGAGTAACATACTGAAACTCAACTTATTCCCAATTTTCATAAAACTTCACTTCATGTTTTCACTATATTTAAACATCAAACAAAAAGAACACAATTTTTGTGTGCTGGGGCCTATGAAGTTTGGTGCCTCACTTATAAGAAAACAAGTTTTGGAAATCAAACAAGGAAGTACATACAAAAAATATCTAGGTGTTCCTACACAGAGGGACCTTCAAATACATTGTATTTTACTGAAGAGGGAGAGTAAATCTAAATGAAAAGTTTCCTAAAACCAGTCCAATGCTGCCTCCTCTATGCTAGGTTACAGGAATTTGACTTTTTAAACACATATATGCTATGTAAAACACAACTAAGAAAAATTTAAGTTTACCAAATCAGATGTTAGAGTTTTATTTGAAAAATAATATAATGACATGTCATAAGACAATTGCTAGGAGGTTATTGAAGAATGACATGTTTTGGCCAAAAATATAGAATGACACCAAACACTTCTAAATTGTGCTTATAAAAAATAATCTTGACGTTATTCAAAATAGTTCCTTTGAGGGACATAAATACTTTTTACTCTAAAAGAACTTTAAAATTCTAAAATTAAGGCTGCATAGTATTCCATGGTATACATGTGCCACAATTTATTAATCCACTCGTGGGTCGATGGGCATTTGGGCTTCTTCCACGACTTA
>CAUYON010050791.1:0-16640 GCA_963573935.1 Arctocebus calabarensis | reverse complement strand
ACCAGCCTGAGTAAGAGTGAGAGCCTGTCTCTACTAAAAATATAGAAAAATTAGCTGGGCATTGTGGTGAGCACCTGTAGTCCCAGCTACCTAGGAGGCTGACGCAAGAGGATCACTTCAGCTCAGGAGTTTGAGGTTGCTAGTAGCAATGAAAATAATTTTATGGTTGGGGGTCACCACAACACAAGGAACTGTATTAAAGGGTTATGGCATTAGGAAGGTTGAGAACCACTGATTTAGATGGGTAAACAAAGTTGAACAATTAAGTTCATGAACTCATCTTTAAAAAAGTGCTACATACCTCATTGCTGAATATCACTGTGGTCATCTTCAAAGTACTCCCCTTAAGAAGCTATGCACCAATGCCAGCACCTAATCCACCCTTCAAAGTTTCACAAATTGAATTGTCCAATCTTGTACATGCCTGGTTGGTAGTTTTTTCCTTTTACTATTTTGGAGCTGTCACTCCACTGGCTTCTAGCCTCCAAGTTTTTTGTGAAATCAGCTGTTAAACTTTCTGATGATCATTTGTTTGTGATAAGTTGCTTTCTCTTGCTGAAGATTTCTCTTGAAATTTTCTTTTTGCCTTTTTGTCAGTTTAACCATGATTTATTTATGTGAGGATTTTTATTTTTTTAGTAGAGACACAGTCTCACTTTATGTTGCTCCGTAGAGTGCCATAGTGTCACACAGCTCACAGCAACCTCCAACTCCTGGGCTTAGGAGATTCTCTTGCCTCCACCTCTCGAGCAGCTGGGACCACAAGCAACCCACCACAATGCCTGGCTATTTTTTGTTGCAGTTTGGCTGGGGCCAGATTTGAACCTGCCACTCTAGGTATATGAGGCCGGTGCCCAACCCACTGAGCCACAGGCGCCACCCTATGTGAGGATCTTTTTTAACTAGTTCTACTGGAGTTCATTAAGATTCTTGTGTGTGTAGATAAATATTTTTCATTAAATCTGGAAGGTTATGGTGGTCATTTTTTATGCTCCTTTTTCTATCTTTTTCTAAGTCTGCCATTCTATATTTATTCTTACAATGGTGTCCTGCAGGCCTCTGAGACTCTGTACATTTTTCTAATTCTTTTTCTTCCTATTCATAGAAGCTGGATAATTTATATTGACCTGTTTTCAAGTTTACTGATTCTTTTTCTTTTGTTAGCTCAAATCTGTGGTCAAGATCCGCCAGTGAATTTTTGGTTTCAGTTATAGTAATCTTCAACTCCAGAATTTCTATCAAGTTCTTCATTATAATTTCTAATTTTATTAATGTTATCTATTTAGTGAAACATTGTTGTCATACTTTTGTTTACTTTTTTAGACATGATTTCCTGTAATTCTTTGAAAAATGTCTAAAACTGAATTTAAAGTCTTTGTTTACAAAGTTTCCTTGAAACATTTTCTGTTGGTTTCCTTTGTTTTTTTTTTACTATGGATGTCACATACCTATTTCTTTGTATATAATAATTTTGTATTTGTTTTTGAAAATTGAATGTTAATTAATCTATAGTTCCAGATTCTTCTACCCTCTCCTTTAGCTTTTGGTGTTGTGGCTCAGTTTTTGGTAGGTTTTTATTGCTTTTGTCATTTTCTTATCATTCATTGTTATATGAATTTTCTAAACTAATTCTACGTATCTTGCAGTGTGTAGCCTCTGAATTTGTAAACTTTCAATTAAGTTCTTATTTTTATTTTTTAACCTGGCTTCTTAGAGATCATACCTGGTTCAGTAATGTATAACATAGTGTTCAACCAATAACTGGTAAGAATTCTTTTTTAAGTGCTTTGCCTATATGTCTTCCATTCACTGTCAGGGTGATATGGGTGAGAATGTACTCCTTAAAATGTCAGGCAGTTTACAAGGCGACCTTAGCTTGTCCATTCCAACAAAGCCTCAGGTCAGTCAGAGGTGAATGACTATTGCCTTCTCCTTTCCTTGGACTTTTTCTGGTGGTGCACACAGATTTGTACATAGGTACAGTCATTTTTATCCCTGGAAACATGTTAGAGCTTTTCAAGGTTCCCTAGGGTTGTCTTATTCTCTAGCATTTTCTTTTAAGTTCTCATCATAGCTGAAATCACAGCTTTAGACAGCTAAGATTCTAACAGTAGTTTGCTCTTAGCTAACACCCTGGGAATAGGATCCTCAACCACTGCCTGGCTGAGCTCTGAGTCAAACCACCTAGACTTTGCACTCTGAAAACACAGATTTCCTAGGGAACTGCAACATTGGGCAAAATATGTACTGTTCCAGACTTGTGGGTAATACATTTAGTGAACCTCCAGATGCTATTGGAGCCCTTCATTGTCTGCAGAGCTGCCAGACTTTGGTTCTTGTGCTACTGGGTAGAATAGTGAGGCCAGATGAAAAAACTCAAGTTATATCCCACAAACACTACTGTTTACCTAAGTTCATTTGTGACTTCACTGTCTTACCAAGGCATGCTATTTTCTATTGGAAATACAATTTTAAGACTCATCTATGGTTTTGGTTAACTGCTTGAGTTCAGAGATGGTTGATTTTAGATTTTTTGTCTGTGTTTTATTATTTTAGAGGGAGGATGAGTTCACCTAGATCCTCGCTCCACCTTTCAGAATGTTAAGACTTCAATCTATTTTTTTTAAGAGATAATTTTTGGCCTGTGACATAAATTTGTAATAATAAAGTAACAATTACTTAAGTAAAATTTTTAGAAAGTAGAATCCATGTCATAACAAAGGTAAGGAAAATTACCCTATCAACAAATTTAGTTTAAATACAGGGGAGACATTTTGCCAAAACAATGCTTTCGAATTCAGGATAATTTCTTTTTTGATTAGCCAGTAAATATTATCAATATTTTGAAATTATATTTAGTTATATCAAGGAAGACATCCTAGAAAATATACTTTTGGGAGAGTTAAAAAAGTTATATACACCAGTGAATAGCTGTACATGGCTGTTTTATAGCTGCCTCTGTAAAGGAAATTTGTTCTTTCTCCTGACCACTTCTTATTCTGCTAATGCCTCATAAAACACAGACATGAAACATAAATATCTCCAAACATTATGTGGTGATTCTTCATAAAATAGAACATGGTAAAATTGCATTTTGGCATTTCCGCCTTGACTCTAAAGATGGTACACAGTTATGGGCCACATCTGCCCTGGCACCATGCTCTATTTTCCCTTTCTAAATCCCTAAGGAACAGCTAATGGCAATTAAAATTTACAATGAATTAGGCATTTTCCAAAACAGATTAACTTCAAATTAGGCATTGGTGTGCATGCAGGAAATATAAAAATGAAATTATCCAGAAAACAACTTATATATGTAATGAACTCCAGAATGTATAATAAATTCTGTGCAATGGCAAACTTTAATGTAAGGTTTTTTAAAAAAGAATATTCAGAAACATGATGTAAAAATTACTAAGCAGCTGTCTTGGAGTTCTTGAGGACTGCTTTAAAAATGATACCAGTACTCCTCGTTTTAACCTCTTACAGACAATTTAGCATACTACTCTGGCTTTATACATGAAAATCCTTCCCTGTCCTTCTCCAGCCAAATTCATTTGAAGGAATATGGAAGCATCCCAGAAGTATCCCCTTTAGGGCCAAAAGAAAAACATTCGTAAATACTTTACCATCACCTTGGTCATCTGAGACTCCCATTGTGGTTGTTTGTAGGGGAAAAGAGAAAAGAATAGAACACTTATTATCTCCAAGGGCAAGAAATAAGCAGATCAAGATTAGATGTCTTCTAATTCACTGCTGGAAAAGTTACCTTTGTGAAAAATTCTGCCAGACATCTATCCCATCACAATACTGTAGATGAGGTTATTTCCATAAATCTCCCCACAAACCCTCCCCCCCAATACACACATACACACAAATCTGCATTCATGCATGCATGAACAATCACCAACCAAATGACATCAAGTCATTGGTTATTTTAACCAAAAACTATGTGATATGATGGAGGGAATGGGTAACTGGTATGGTAAGTTCTTATGAAATATTAAAATATAAAAGAGAAGCTGTGGCATGTCTTTGGACAAGAAAACAAAGGATCTTTCCTTCCTTTTTAAACATTTATTGAGGGTCAGGTATGAGTCTAGGAATGTGAATTTATAGTGACACAGCATCTGCCCTCTAAGGCTTTCTTTTAGCCACAATCTACTGGAAGCCTTGCACTTATGATTCTCTTGCTGACCATCTTCCAAGACCACCAGGTAGATGCTCCTTTCTCCCAGGAGTGGCTTTAGCAGTTGAACTGAAGCCTTTTTACCTTGCTTCATTATTTTGGATAAATGAGGACAAATATTTTGACTTGTCTCCTTGAACTTAAAAGGAGGCTCTGTCACTGGCCAGAGAAGCAAGAAATTTCAAGTTTATATATTTCATAGCATATGGATCAATCAACGAACTTTGGGTGCATTACTCTAACCCATGAATCCCAGCTTGACTGCTCCAAAATGGTCAGAAAAACCTGGACTTTGACAACAGTAACCAGAATTACTCTGGGAATTTTTTTCTGGCCCACCAAGACTTTGTGTGAAATATTCTCTATGACTTTGGATGAAGTCATACTGCTTGAGAGTAAGGCTTTTCTTACAGTCACAGGGAAAAGTAACAACCCCTTCCTCTGAGGACCCATACTAACTCTTATGGGATTCCATCATAACATACATGTTTATGCACTGCCTTATATAATTTTTTCATTCACTATATTATTAATCAATTAACAGTAGGTATTTGTGTCTTATTCATATCAGTATAACAATGGATGAATAACAGCTTATATTTGTTGAGTTCTTACTATGTATCTATACTGCTTGAAGTGAATTACATACGTTGTGGCACATTGTAATTTCCAAATGTGGTCACAAAATTTTCATGCATCCTACATTCATTTTTACAGTGTACTATTTACATTACCCCTCCAGGAGACTGAACCTCATTTTCTTGCCCTTGAATCTGAACTGGCTTTAGTGACTGACTTGTGGCCAATCAGTTGTGGAAGCACAGATTCTGCATGTCTTCTGAGGTTAGCTCTGAAAATTTTTACAACTTCAGTCTTGGGCTCCTATTTTTCATTTTTTATTTTTGTTGTTTTGAGGTTTGATCATAAAATCTTTGCTTAAACCAACACTCACCCCTTGAGCAATCCAAGTGTAGGTGCCAGTACTGTGAGCAAGGATACCTTCAAAATTTTCCAGCCTCTGACACTTGTGTCTCCCTAGCTAAAAACTTGTCTACTGTACCTTTTCAGAATTCCTGACTCACATTTCCTGAAAGCATTAAAAATTCCATACATATTATGCCACTCAGGTTAGTATGTTTGTTAAACAGCAATACATAACCAAAACTTTCACAGTGCTATGTGGTAGATACTATTCTTATCCTTAATTTAGAGGTAAGTAAATAGTCTTTTAATGGTTGGTGGAAATAATTATGGCTAAAACATTTTGGTATCCTTCCTTGTGTCAGAGACTTTTTATGGATGGTCTTATTAATGTATATGATGCTCCATAAGGTTGTTAATTTTTGGACAGAGCCTCCTTTTAAAGTCCAAGGAGACAAGTCAAAATATTTGTCCTCATTTATCCAAAATAAAGAAGAAAAGTGGATGGATTGTATTTTGCATATGAGGGAGTTGATGCTGAAAGAGATTAATTAACTGACCTTATAATATAATACACAGCTAGTCATTGGGAAGCTCAAGACTGAGTCATTTATCCATAATACCACCAATATATGCTGTAATAAATTAGATAAATAGAACAGGTGCTGCATAGTAGCACTTGAGCAAGAGCATAGGTCTATCTGACTCTATTACTATAAGTGGCATGGTAATTAGCACTGAAGAGTAATCCTTTAACAAATCTCAGGCTGAACACTGTAAAAATACAGATAATATCAATTTTCTTTCTTCACTTGTTTATTTTCCTCTTATTTTTTATCATAGCAGATGAGAGCCAACAAAAAAACTAAGCCATTTGACCTCAACAACAAGATAATATTGTCAGAATGTGCTCGATATCACATATCTCTGTAGTATTTTATGAGACAGACAGAAATACATCCTGTTGATGTGTTAGTCTTGAAAAATTTAATCAGTATTATAACAAAGAGTAATTTCAAATAATAACTATATTCTACAAGTCAATATTCTTCTCACTATAGGTAACTGAAAAGCTCCTTTTGGCTTAAAATTTCATTGAGGTGAGGAAACAATAATTAGTAATCAATGAAAGCAGTGAAATGTTCGCTAGATTGACTACAGAAAAAAGGAGAGAAAATGTAAATACTAAAAATAGAACAGAAAGTGGGGATATTACTACTGATCTTATAAAAATAAACAGTATTATAAGATGATACCATAAATAAATGTACATCAACAAATTAGGTAACCTGGGTGAATTGAAAAATTGCTAGAAACACCCAATTAGCAAAATAGATTAAAGAAGAAATGGATAATGTGAAAAGAACTATAATAAATAAGAGAGTGAATTGATAATCAAAAACCTCCCCAAAAAGAAAAGTCTAGAACCAGATGACTTAACTGGTGAATTCTACTAAACATTTAAAAATTAATTAACATTAGTTTTTCTCAAATTATTCAAAAAATATTGAAGAGGAGAGAATATTTCTAATTACTCTGAGAGGCAAGAATCACACTGATAGTGAAAGCCAAGCAAAGATACTACAAGAAAAAAAAAACTATGGACCAATGTCTCCTATCAATATAGATGAAAAAGACCACAACAAAATTTTAGCAAACAAATACAAGTGCATGAAAAGGATTATACACCATGATCAAATGTGATTTACTCAAGGAATGCAAGAAGGGTTAATACTTTAAAAATGTAATATGCTATATCTATAGATAAAAACAAACAAAAAAATCATATGATAATCTCAATTGACATAAAAAAGCATTTGACAAAATCCAATAGTTTTCATGACAAGAACACTCATAAAACTAGTAATACAGGGATTTACCTTGAGTAGATAAAGGGCATTTATGAAAAACCCATAGATAACACTTTAGTCAGTAGTGAAAGACTGAAAGCTTTCCCCCAAAACCAAGAACAGAAGAAGAAGTCTGCTTTCACTGCTGCTTTTCAGCATTTCAGCATTGTTTTAAAAGTTCTAGCCAGCATATTCAAGCAAGAAAAAAAATACAAGGGATCTATATTGGAGAAAAGCAAAGTAATACTTTCTCTACTTGAATATGGCCTACTTATTTCTATATATAGAAAGAATCCACAAAAATATTTCTATATATCTCAAAGAATCCACAAAAATTTACTGAAGCTAATAAATTCAGCAATGTTGCAGGTTATAAGATCAACACACAAAAATCAGCTACCTGTACCCTAGCAATAAACTATCCAAAAAGAAATTTAAAAAGAAGTACAATTTACAATAGTATTAAAATAATAAAATTCTCATTAATAAATTTGATAAATAAACTGAAAACTTATACTCTTAAAACTATTTAAAAAATGCTGAAAGAAATTAAAGAAGACCCAAGTAAATGGAAAGACATCCCATGTTCATGGAATGGAAGACAATATCTTTAAGATGGCATTAGTACCCAAAGTGATCTATAGATTCAGTACAATTTCTGTTTAATTTTCAATGGCTTTTTTCTCATAGAAGTAGAAGATCCAATCCTCAAATTTACATAACATTGCAAGGGGCCCTCAGTATTCAAAACATTATTGGAAAAGAAGAACAAAGTTGGAGGACTCACATTTCCTGATTTTAAAACTAATCACAAAGCTACAGTAACATAAACTGTGTGGAGATGGCATAGGATAGGCATATAGAACAATAGAATACGTTTGAAAGTCCAGAAAGAAACCTATACATCTATGGTCAATTGATTTTCAACAATAGTATAACCAAGTCTATTCATTAGGAAAAGAATAGTTTCTCCAACTTAGGTACAGGGAAAACTGGATATTTACATATGAAATAATGAAATTGGACCCCTACCTCATACTATATAAAAAAAGGAATTCCACATGCATCAAGGACCTAAATATAAGAATTAAAACTACAAAATTCTTAGAAAAAAATGGGGTAACTCTATATAACATTGAATTTGGCAATGAATTCCTTAATATGATACCAAAAGCACAATAAACAAACAAAAAAAATAGATAAATGACTCCATCAAAATTAAAAACATTTGTGTATCAAAGAATATTATTTTAAAAGTGAAAAGACTAGCAATTGAACATTAGAAAGGTAGCTAGAGAAAATCTCAAAATAATTAAAAATTGAGCCACATATTTCTAATTACTTATGGATCAAAGAAGAAATCTCAGGAGAAATTAAAAATATTTTATACTAATAAAAATTAAAATGCAACTTATCAAAATACGAAAGCAGTGCTTACAGAGAAATTATAGCATCAAATGCTAATATTAGAAAAAAGTTTTAATTCAATAATCAAAGCTTTTAACTTTAGAAAACTTAAAGGAAATAATGCAATGTAAGCATAAGAAAAGAAATAATAAAAATTAAGGTAGAAATAATTGAAAACAGGATATCATTAAAGAAAATCAATGGGACAACAGTTGGTTTTGTGTAAAGACAAAATATAAAAATTGATAAACCTCTTGCCAGGCCAACTAAAAAATTAAAAAAGGAAGAAGACACAAATTACTAATATCAAAAATGAAACAGGGAACATCACTACAGAGCCTATGGATATTAAGATGCTAATAAAGGAATACTAAGAACTCTATGCCTACAAATTCAGTAACATAAATTAAATGTACTAATTCCCTAAAAGACATGATCTGGAAAACTCATATAAAAATCACACAATCTGAATAGGTCTGTATATATTAAAGAAACTTAGAGCAATAATTAATAATTTTCCTAAACAGAAAGCAACAGGCACCAAAGAGTTCATTGGTAAATTCCGCTAAACCTTTAGAAAATAAATTATCCCATTTTCTAAAGTCTCTTCCACAATATAGCATCAGAGGAAATATTTTCTAATTTAGTCTATGAGGCCAGCATTGTGCTAATACAAAAACCAAACATAATACAAGAAAGAAACTTACAGACCAATATCTCTCATGAAAATAGACACAAGAACTCCTCAGCAACTAAACAACAAAAAGACAACCTATTTTTAAAAATGGCAAAAGGATTTGAATAGACATTTCTGCAAAGAATTATAAATGGCTACAAGCACATGAAAAATGTTTATATCAAAAAAAAAAAAAAAAAGAAAAATGTTTATATCATTAGTTAAGGTTGAAAATTGAAACCACAATGAGATACCACTTTATGCCCACTAAAATGGCTATCGCTAAAAAAAAAAAAATGAAGATAAGTATTGGTGAGGATGTGTAGAAACTGGAAACTCTTGTGGACTGGTGGCAAGAATGTCAAATGTTTAGATGCTGTGGAAAACAGTGTGGCAATTCCTTCCAATAGTAAACATTGACCCAGCAATTCCACTCTTAGGTAATTCCAACTCAAAAAAAAAAAAAAAATTGAAATCCAATACTCAAATAATTATACGTGAATCTTCATAGCAACACTACTCACAATAGCCAAAAGTGGAAACAACCCAAATGGATATCAACAAATGAATGTATTTTTTACAACAATGATATTTTATATATACAGAGAGTGCCAAAAATGTATACACTTTTTAAGAAGGAAAAAAACTGTATTAAAATTGTAATATTCAGTATATACCAATAATGTTTGCTATCTTGTATATTATACATGTATATTCTATTTTTTGTCATTGCAGAAGTCAAACTCGACTTGAATATTATCACTTCAATACAGTTTTTTTTTCTTTCTTAAATTATGTATACATTTTTGGCATCCTCTGTGTCTGTGTATATTTTTTTGAACATATTTATGGATATACCCACCTATACCAGTACTTTATACTTTTTCTGGTATCCAGAAAGGAATAAAGTACTGATATATGCTAGAACATGGATAAACCTCAAAAACTGAATGAAAGAAGACAAACAGGTCACATATTTTATAGTCCCATTTATATTAAATGCCATATCCAGAACATGTAATTCTATACTGAGAGAAAGCAGATTTGTGGTTTGCAGGGGCTGGAAAGAGTGGGAAAATATGGGGTAACTGCCTGATGCATATGGGGTTTTATTTTGGGTTGCTGAAAATGTTTTGGAACTAGATAGAGGTGATGGAGGTGATGGTTGCACAACATGTAAATGTATTAAATATCAGGAAGATGTATACTCTAAAATGCTTAATTTTGTGTTGTGTGTATTTCACCTAAAGCAACAGCAAGTGTAACAATGTTTATGATTTATAACTATGCATTATAGGTTTTTCAGCCTTGTATACCCATCAGGATGCAGGTGGGAGAAGAAGGTGGAAACTCCTAACGGCACCATCAAACACTGACAACTTCTGGGCAGAATCTGGGAAGAACTAACTCTAAATATAAGGAGATTGAAGTTAGATGAAAAAAATCTGTAGTCTGCCTGTAATTTGTGTCATAAATTAGAGCAGTCTTACCCCTCCTGAAGAAGGTAACGAACACCATGGTAGAAAACAGAATCTCTAGTAACTTGCCATCTGTAAAGGAGCAAAACACAGAATTTTCACTTAAGGAAAGAATGATTTTAAGTGAATAAATAAGTTGAGAAACTTTAGAGGGTTTTCTAAGAATTCAAAAAGGTGTGTTTGTCAACATAAAACAACAGAATGTATTTTGTTTAGCAGTTTATTACCTTGACATATAAACTTTAATTATGTAGATTTATGGTCACTGAGGGTCCATTTGTGTCTTTTTCCTGGTCTCCACAAATATTAGGGAGGATCAGAGAAGCTGGGGTAGAAGAAAGAGGACTAAGATACAGGAAAATGGAAGAACCTGAAGGCTCTTATCTTGGAGAGTGAGGAATTACAAAGTAATCTACATTGTTAAAGGGGAAAATTACAGGTTTTTACATTTATGTCACTTGTAATAATGGATGTGATTGGCATTGAAATGGATCTTGGTAACATTAAGACTTACAAGAAAAAGTTTGAATAGTTAGATATGGTTTAAATAAGCAAAATTCTCATTTATAATAACAAGAAATTAATATTATTTAAATTTATTCAAGAAAGATATGAAACATATTATTGAGAAAGGTGAAAGAAACTTTTAGAAGATATAAAACATAGGCTCAGTGCCTGTGGCTCAAGCTGCTAAGGCACCAGCCACATACACCTGAGCTTGCAGGTTCAAATCCAGCCTGGGCCCGCCAAACAACAATGATGGCTGCAACCAAAAAATAGCCAGGCGTTGTGGTGGGCACCTGTAGTCCCAGCTACGTGGGAGGTGGAGGCAGGAGAATCGCTTGAGCCCAGGAGTTGGAGGTTGCTGTGAGCTGTGATGCTACAGCACTCTATCCAGGGTGACAGCTTGAGGCTCTGTCCCCCCCCCAAAAAAAGAAAAAAAGAAGATATAAAACATAGACACGTAAAAGAGTGGTATCAGGAGTGGAGAGGGAGCAGGTAGAAATTTATTGCTTTTCATTAAACTATTTATATTTAGGGGTTTTCTGATGGCTTAATTGGAAACTATTCATTTAGATTACACATTTGATATTTTTTAAAAATTGCATACTTATATCATTACCCAACTCTATCTATCAAAATAACCTTTTTGGCTCATTTAAATATCAAAATAATAGGAAAATATGTTGATTATTGGTCTTATGTCAGAATGGGAAAAACTTTCTAAATATGAAATTGAAAATCACCAAGAAAGATGAAATTTAACCAATGGACTAAAAGTCTATAAAATTAAAATGCAAACAGTATATTTAAAAAAGTACATAAAATGTTATTATTCTTAACATTGAAATGGGCTGAAAATTTAATAAAATGATAGATGTCATTCGATAGGTAGCAAAGAACATGAATAATAGACAATAATTCACATCCATACACACAAAAACATAGAAAACCAGGAGGTATAAAACAACTGCAATGGGATACCATTTTCTCAGGTCAAATTGTCTAAAATTGTGTATAAAAAGTTAGCATTGGAAATTTTAATTAATATAACTTTTTCTTACAATGCAAATTGTCATCATATAGTATCAGTTCTAAACTGTTCACCCTGTAACCCAGTAATTCTATTTTTAGGAATTTGTCTTAAGAAAAATCATTCAGTACATAGGACACCAGTCCCATATACTGAAGGTGGCGGGTTCGAAACCCGGCCTCGGCCGACTGCAAAACAGAAAAATAGCTGGGTGTTATGGTGGGCGCCTATAGTCCCAGCTATTTGGGAGGCTGAGGCAAGAGAATTGCCTAAGCCCAGGAGTTGGAGGTTGCTGTGAGCTATGTGATGCCACGGCACTCTACTGAGGGCGATAAAGCAAGACTCTGTCTCTACAAAAAAAGGGGAAAAAATGAGCTTATAAGAAATATTAAAATTTCTTTTGGAAAAGTACATCTGTAAAGTAAGACTATATGATTGTCAGGCTAAAAACTGATTTTTACATTGTCTCATTCGGTTAGATTGAAAAACCAGCTTTAAAAATGTGAAGACATTTGGGAATGCAAGATGACAATCAGAGCCAATGTGTGAGCTAAGCCCTCACCCAGGCAAGCACCATATGAGCCACTAGAGTTGGCAATGGGGGTCACATAATTACCACCAAAGTTCTAACCCATTATCCAATCCTGCTGTAGATGCTTGTTCCCTCCAATTATGATGCTGAGATTTAATCGTCAGCAGTGGCAGTGTTGGGAGGTGAAGTTCCTGTGGACAGATCCTTCATGAATAAATTGATGCCCTCCCTTGGAGGCGAGTTAGTTTTTACTCTATTTGTTCCCCCTGAGAGCTGGTTGTTGAAAAGAGCCTGGCACCTTCTTCTTCTCTGGTTTCCTTTCTTTCTATGTGACCTCTGCATGCTTGGCTCCTGATCTCCTTCTGCCATGAGTGGAAGAAGCCTGAGGCCCTCACCCAAGGCAGGTGCTGGTGCCATGCTTCTTGTACAACCTGCAGAACCATGAGTTAAATAGAACTCTTTTCTTTGTAAATTACCAGCCTCCAATATTCTTTTACAGCAACAGTAAATGGACTAGGACAAATCTGAATATTCAGTAAAAAGCAATGCTGAGAATAGAACCAAATTATTGACAGTGAACAAAGGGGAAGCAACAATTGTTAAATATCTCCACGTATACTCGTATTTGTGTGTGTCAGATTTGTTCTGTAATCTAGCTTTCATTAAAATTTTTACAGCGGCTTGGTGCCTGTGGCTCAACGGGCTAAGGCACCAGCCACATACACCTGAGCTGGCAGGTTCAAATCCAGCCCGGGCCCACCAAACAACAATGACGGCTGCAACCAAAAATGGCTGGGCATTGTGGTGGGCGCCTGTAGTCCCAGCTACTTGGGAGGCAGAGGCGGGAGACTCGCTTGAGCCCAGGAATTGGAGGTTGCTGTGAGCTGTGATGCCACAGCACTCTATCCAGGGTGACAGCTTGAGGCTCTGTCTCAAAAAAAAAAATTTTTTTACAGCAAAGGCTGAACATAATGCCTCCCAGCTATAATCCTAGCACTTTAGGAGGCCAAGGCAGAAGAATTGTTTGAGCTCAGGAGTTTCAGAACAGCCTGGGCAACACAGCAAGACCCTTTCTCTACAACAAATGTTTTTAGAAATTAGCCAGATGTGGTGTCATACACCTGTAGTCCTAGCTACTTGTGAAACTAATGCAAGAGGATCACTTGAGACTATTAGATTGAGGTTGCAGGGAGCTATGATCAAACCACTGCACTTTAACATGGGCAACACAGTAAGATCTTCTCTAAGTAAGATATGTCTAAGAAAAACAAACAAAAAAAAAATAATAAAAATATTTACACCAAAACAGTAATTAGTAATTAGAAAAATTCATGTTGTTAATGTTAATATACTACTATATTTATTTTTTTATTTTATTTATTTTTTCCAATTCCTGGGCTCAAGCGAGTCTCTTGCCTCTGCCTCCCAAGTAGCTGGGACTACAGGCGCTCGCCACAACACCCGGCCATTTTTTTTTTTTTTTTTGGTTGCAGCTGTCATTGTCGTTTGGCAGCCCAGGCAGGATTCGAATCCACCAGCACAGGTGTACGTGGCTGACGCCTCAGCCGTTGAGCCACAGGCGCAGAGCCTATAGTACTATATTTAAAGTGAAACCACACTTGATGAGATTTTTCCCTAACAGCTACCTATACAATTATTAGATGAAGTATGAAGTGTCCAATTTCCTTAAATACTTAGTTTGATAGTTGATATTGCTGATATTTCACTTTGACATTTCTTATTTTATTTTTTATTGTGAAGGTAAATCCTCAGTCTTTCAAATGCATGTTTTGGCTTGTGATTATCTTTCAAATTTTTTAAAGCAATTTTTGTGAAACCATCAAGAAATCAAAATTTGTTATTCTCTAATGTGAGTTCCATTGTGGAACCAATGCAGCACAGACAGCACAAAATATCAATGAGGTGTTTGGGAAGATGTGGCTAATACACACATAGACTATTGATGGTTTGAGAAGTTCTTTTCGAGTAATTTTATTTTATTCTTTTTGGTCATAAAAACATGAAAATCTTTTATTCTACATACAATAATGTACGCAAATTTAAATAGATCACCAAAGAGACCAGAAGTAATGAAAGAGGTATATTTACAATAGCACATCACAGTAAATGGTAAACCATTCACAGCTTCAACATTGATACAGTGTTTGTGCTTAGTTACACACTGAAGATGAGGCATATTACTCCATTTTGGATAAACCAAATTTTAAACAAAAACCCTGATGATTAACAAATGCTATTTTAATCAGACAGTGTAATCATTAATAAATTCTCCAGCTGCTGGACTCATGTGCTGAATCACTCTATTTCTTTCTCTTTGACCACCAACATCACAATTTGTACCATCATCTTCATTCAATTCCCTGTCAGATTTAGCAGCAGTTTCTTTTCCAGTTTCTTCTGGATTTTCACTGGGTGCAACAAATCCATTTTTACTAGATACATTTGAATTCATCTTGATATCATTTTCAATGTACACTTTTTGATGGCACATTGGAAAAATATATTGAATATCTAGCCATTTCCAAAGGCAAAGTGCATGGAAATAATGATTATATGGTGTGATACAAGCAGATGTCATAAACTTGTGATAGTGGATTGCACAGATATCATCTATTTCCTGTAAGTGGCTCCCTTTTATCTCAGGAAGAGAATTAATTTTTTCTAACAGCAAGCATGTCTATGATTCATGAATGTCTTCCAGCCATTTTTTGCTTGTAAGTGATGTTAAAATAAGTATACGGACACACCATACAAGCCCGAATTTTACTACCTGATTCAAACATCATAGTATAAGCCCCATTTCCAAACATTGCTACTCCAAATATAAATTCAATAATATTGCATGTTAAACAAACAAAATAGACATAATCATCATGCTTTTCTTAGAAGACATTATTAGCATCAATCATGAATAAAATATAAACAGTGAGAGTAACAATTACTTTTAAGCAGAGTTTCACACAAAAGGTTATAACTGCAAACCACCATGTATTTAGTGCATAGTCATACCAAAGAACATAACTGAGTAAAACAGGAAGAATAAACAGACAAGCAGAGACAAAAAGCACAGGAAAATGCCTACGAAAAGATGACACAGGAGATACATTAATACAGGGTCTGTCATTCCATGGATGAACTGCAGGACTGCAGCTAATAAAAGGCACATGTGGCTTGGCTCCTGTGGCTCAACGGGCTAAGGCACCAGCCACGTACCCCTGAGCTGGCGGGTTCGAATCCAGCCCCCAGGGCCCGCCAAACAACAATGATGGCTGCAACCAAAAAATGGCCAGGCGTTGTGGTGGGTGCCTGTAGTCCCAGCTACTTGGGAGGCAGAGGTAGGAGACTCGCTTGAGCCCAGGAATTGGAGGTTGCTGTGACCTGAGATGCCACGGCACTCTACCCAGGATGACAGCTTGAAGCTCTGTCTCAAAAAATAAATAAATAAATAAATAAAATAAAAGGCACATGTTACTTAAGCAAATACGTCTCTCTTCTGGTCTTAGCACACTTAAACCAGTCTGAAGAGCCAAAATAAAACATAAAACAAGTGCAACACAGCCAAGCTACCTATCATCCTCTTCAGTTGATCCAGTAAAGGCCAATATTCCAAGCCCCAAATTTATGGGCTATTGAGAAAATTACAGTACTCCTACCTAGTACAGTTAGTGTAGAATCACATCCATTAATTGTAAGATTGCAAATGAGGACCCAGAAATCATCCCAAGAAATAAAGAAGGAATGGGGTTCACTTGCTGTTGCGTGACCGGAGACGCGAGGGGCTATAGTTTTGCCTCAGGTGTAGATCCGCACTGCAATGTTAAGGGCACAAGAAGCAGGCTACACACTCTGTTGTGGCATGTAGCAAATTAACTTTATTTCTGACTACCATATATACTTTTGCAGTCATGTGCACACTTAAATCTGTGATTTACAATATTCATTATTTGACTTTAAACTTAAGTGGCAGATATCCTGTCCCAGAAAACAGCACAATACTCTTCTACTTTTAGGTCTTAAAAAATCTACATAAAA
>CAUYON010050789.1:61-59143 GCA_963573935.1 Arctocebus calabarensis | reverse complement strand
GTTGCAAAAGGAGTTCCAATTTAGATTTAAAGAGCTTCATCTCCACGAACAGGACATACAGCTTTTCCATAACCCATTTTCTATTGACATAGAAAATGTGGAGGTCAGTCCCTGAAGTTGCCACCCCAGCCACCCCTCTGCCAGCTGCTCCAGCTCCACCTCCAGCCAGCATCTCCAGTAGGTGGGAGCCAGGTTCTAATGGGTGCAGTGGGGGCGGTCGAGCGTTCCTGTGGCTCTGGCTCCTGCTCTGAGTGGGCGGCATCGTTCCGGCTTCTCCGTGGGGTTGGCCTGTGGCGTCCAGATGCTATAAGAACGTTTCCACTGTTGCTCAAAGGACACATGCAGTGGGATTCAGAATTCCTGGAGAATTGTCTTTGTGAGAAGCTGGAAGTATTTCTTTAAATTCCTTCTCTTAGTTTTTCAAGGAAACATCAAGAAACCATGAACAATATTAGTAACGAAGAGTTTGACTGCCACTTGCTTGATGAAGGTTTTAGTGCCAAGGACATTCTGGACCAAAAAAATCAATGAAGTTTCCTCTTCTGATGATAAGGATGCCTTCTATGTAGCAGACCTCGGAGATGTTCTAAAGAAACACTGAAGATGGCTAAAAGCTCTTCCTCGTGTCACTGCCTTTTATGCAGTCAAATGTAATGATAGTAGATAGTAGAGCCATTGTGAAGATCCTCGCTGTCATTGGGACAGGATTTGACTGTGCTAGCAAGACTGAAATACATTTGGTGCAAAGTCTCGTGGTGCCTCCAGAGAGGATTATCTATGCAAATCCTTTTAGAAAAGTGTTTCAAATTAAGTACCCTGCCAATAATGGGGTCCAGATGATGACTTTTGACAGTGAAGTTGAGTGGATGAAAGTTGCCAGAACACATCCAAAGGCCAAGCTGGTTTTGCAGATTGCCACTAAAGACTCCAAAGCAGTTTGTCAACTCAGTGTTAAATTTGGTGCCACATTCAAAACCTGCAAACTTCTTTCGGAATGGGCAAAAGAGCTAAATATTGATGTCATTGGTATCAGCTTCCACGTAGGAAGTGGCTGTACTGATCCTGAGACCTTAGTGCAGGCAATCTCTGATGCCCGCTGTGTCTTTGACATGGAGCTGAGGTTGGTTTCAGCATGTACCTGCTTCAGATTGGTGGTGGCTTTCCTGAATCTGAGGATGTGAAGCTTAAATTTGAAGAACTCACTGATGTGATCAACCCAGCATTGGATAAGTACTTCCCATCAGACTCTGGAGTGAGAATCATAGCTGAGCCAGGCAGATATTATGTTGCTTCAGCCTTCACACTTGCAGGTAATATCATTGCCAAAAAAAAAAATTGTATTAAAGGAACAAATAGGCTCTGATGATGAAGATGAATCCAGTGAACAAAACTTTATGTATTACATCAACGATGGGGTATATGGATCGTTTAATTGCATCCTTTATGATCATGCTCATGTAAAGCCTCTTCTACAAAAGAGACCTAAACCAGATGAGAAGTATTATTCATACAGCATATGAGGACCAACATGCGATGGCCTTGATCAGATAGTTGAGCTCTGTGACCTGCCAGAAATACATGTGGATGACTAGATGCTCTTTGAAAATATGGGCGCTTACATAGTAGCTGCTGCTTCTACTTTCAATGGATTCCAGCTGCTGACTATCTACTATGTGATGTCAGGACTGAAGTGGCAACTCATGCAGCAAATTCAGAACCCCAACTACCTACCTGAAGTAAAAGAGCAGGATGTTGGCACTCTGCCTGTGTCTTGTGCTTGGGAAAGTGGAATGAAAGGTCACCCTGCAACTTGTGCTTCAGTTAGCATTAATGTGTAGGTATCATTCTGTAGCTGTTAACTATGAGTTTAACTTGAATTAAGGGATTTGGGGGGACAATTTAACTTCATTATTGCTAGTTTCAAAATGCCTTTGTAAGAGTAGGGATGGCATAGATGCAAAAATATGTAAGATTAGGAGATGGGGTCACACTTATCTGTATTCCTATGGAAACTATTTGAATATTCGTTTTATATGGATTTTTATTCACTTTTCAGACATGCTATGAAAGAGCACCCCTCCCCTGCTCAGCAAGCATTTGTAGCTTATACAGTTGCAGAATGGGCAAAAGCTTAGTGTTGTGACTTGTTTTAAGAATAAAGTATCTTGAAATAAAAAAAAAGAAAGAAAGAAAATGTGGATACAATTTACCAAATGGAACTGGCTGAACTGCAGAATTTTGACTCTCTGAAAGACGCATTCAAGTCAAGCAGCCTTCCTAATTTCTATGCATCTCTCCCCTCTGAGACATATCCTAATCTCAGGAACCATGCACTCAAAATGGCAACCATCTTTGGCAGCACTTATGTCTGTGAATAGACTTTCCAGAATGAAACATCTGAAATCTCTAACCAAATCTAGAGTAACTGATGCACACTTGCATCACTTCTTATGACTAATAGTGACAAATATGGAACTGGACATTGACCATATCATTAGCCAAAAGTGGGCCCATAGTTCCTATTGAAATACTGGTAAGTTTGTTGATTTAACTTTATTTGTTCTTCATTTAAAATATTGTATTTGTTCCCATTTTGTTTTTTTTACTTCAAAATAAGATATGTGCAGTGTGCATAGGAATTTGTTCATAGATTTTTTTTTTAAACTATAGTCTGGTCCACCAACCATCTGAGGGAGAGTGAACTGGCCCCCTGTTTAAAAAGTTTGAAGACCCCTGATCTAGGCTATGAGATGGGGGGGGGGGAAGAGTTGCCCATCTCACAGGGAGGAGTCGAAGTACTGAGATTTAAGCTGGGATCTCTCCTCACACACCTGTTAACTAGCTACTGAGTTAAGGAATGGGTTGAGGCAGTTAGTGCAAAAGCATAACAGAGCAAAACACAGGGGCCCTTATTGCTTGCTATTTCCTTCTAGTTGGCAAAAGTTTCTGAATTAAAATAGAAGCAAGTTTTCTGCTGTCAAAGGCTCGGTTTACAAACCGGTTGGTTTGTCCAGGAGACTCCTAAGAGCACAGTCAGCTACGAGTCAACAGGGCGTGACCAAGGAGGATGCTCAGGTGAGAGCTGAGTCAGATGGACACATTTTTCCTTTTTGCAACAGGAATGATTGGATAAGGGGAAAGGGGAAATTCTTTTTTTTCTCCCTTTTTTTTTTTAATGAAATCATAGATGTG
Source organism: Arctocebus calabarensis (assembly GCA_963573935.1). Classification (NCBI taxonomy): domain Eukaryota; kingdom Metazoa; phylum Chordata; class Mammalia; order Primates; family Lorisidae; genus Arctocebus; species Arctocebus calabarensis. The sequence goes on along the minus strand of CAUYON010050789.1, from coordinate 55,951 downwards.
TACATTAATGCGATCGTGGGGTACAAATGTGCTTTTATATACAATTTGAAATGGTTTCAACAAAGTGGTTAACATAGGTTTCACCGCAAAGGGAAAGAGGAAATTCTTAGATCATCCATAGGTAAAGCGCCCAAATTTTACTCTAATGTCTAGGAACACAAGGGAAAGAGAAACCTAAAACCACCACAACAGGACGTGGGTTTCAGCGTTTTATGGCCGCAGAAAAAGGACGCATGCGCCCTACGCGCTCCTCGGCATCCCCGCCCCTCCGGGAGCGCTCCGCGCAGGCGCGCGTGAGGTTTGCGGTAGGCCTCGGCTGATCCTGTGCTGGCCCCCCTCCCCCTTCCCAACCTTGCAGCTGCCGGGCGCTCCAGGCGGGTCTTTCCTTACCCCCCTGCACCCGGGACTGCGGACTCCGCAGCCCAGTCCTAGGGCCTGTCTGCGCCGAAGGAGCCGTCGGGGACTCCGCAGAGCCCCGCTTGCCGGTGAGCGACCCGTCCTTGCAGACCCCGGCTCCCTTTCCGGAGCGGGGCTGAGCGGCGGCGCCCCGGGATAAGCCGGGCCTGACCCGAGGTGGAGGAGGGGCGGCCGCTGGGGAGCAGGGCCTGCTGCCAGACGGGGTTGCTCACGGGCTGGAGATGGGGCGTTCGCACCTGCTCTTACAAGGAGCCCCGCTTTGGCCCAGGTCCGGCCCTCGGGTGTGATTCTAGCCACCACCACCCCCCACCATCCCTTGTGCGCCAGGTGGCCCTTGGTTTTGCTGTTCTTGAATTCTCTTTCCCTGTTGCCTGGATCTTATTTTGAATCTTTACAGAGTAGGCTATTTGCTGGGTTTTGGTTTTGGAGCTTTTGAAGGACTCAGGTTTTCAAGCCCTTTAATAACTTAAACCAGTGTCGCACAGAGGATCACGGCCCATTTAAACTGCGTGGTACTAAACGTGTGTGTGTGTGTGTGTGTGTGTGTGTGTGTGTGTGTGTGTGTTTTATAAAACGCACACACACACATATATATATAGCATATATACAGATGTGTGTATATATATGTATACATACTCATGTATGTGTGTGTTTATCCCCGCCTCAATCCGAATCGGAGATCCATGTTTGTTGATATATTAAGAGACTGGTATGAAAACGTTGAGCACAGGGATGAGGAGAAAGAGAAGCACCCCTGTTTAAATTAATGAGTTTCCAAGCTTAAAGGTGATTAAACTTGTCAGTTCTCTGAACTCTAGTAGGGAAGGCAGGGGTTCCAAGTATCTGACAAAGTCTGGCCTAAAGCAGAGTCAATGAAGGTAACTGTTAGATTACAACAGAAGACCGGCCCAGACCAAGGGGCTGCACTTTATACCCCAGCTATTTTGAGCGAGGCCCCAAGGATGCTCCGGAAACCTTGCCTCTGAGGCCCAGGGATCCACGTAGACCCCCCCCCCCCAAGTCACAGTGTGTGGGGACAGTGATGTTAATTCACATTTGAATCACCTGTTGGCTAGCAAGGGTTTGTTTGGCTTAGAATATCACTGAGTCATAGTAAGATAATGCTTTTTTAGAAGTCAGAAGTTATATTGTATATATGCATTATATATACAAATGTTTGAATTTACGTGGACAGTATTTGCAGAGGCCTTTTTAAAATAGTGAAATAATGAAAAAAAATCTTTATTTCTCATTTTACACTTTAAAGTTTGTATACTAGATATATAGTTTTTATTTTGCTGTTCACACTGTTTGGCCAAGAAGTGGGTCACATGAGAGTTTTAAATAACACATTTTTCTTCCCTTTATAGGATCAATTGGATTATTTAGTGTCAGTTTTCCTTTTCAAATAAATGAGAATTTTTAAAAGAAATATCTGTATGACGTTCTACAGTCTATTTTTAGGAACTGATAATAGATACATGATCAGATTTATAAGGAGTAAAATTATGTTATTTTTAAATTTTGCCTTTTTTATTAACTTTTCCAGAGAATATCAGCAGGTTGGATTATGTAACTGTAAGTTCTTTTCAGCCTTAAAATTGTATGACCTTAATTGCAACGTTGCTATGTAACCTAACTAAAGAGGTTATTTTTGTATTAGTATTAATACTAATTACATATTCTTACTTGGATTTTAAATTTATATTTAATGTTACCCAGGTTATTTTTGATACTATTATCCTAAAATTTTAAAGTTAATGTTTTAACTTTCATTGCTCTGTGTTGGTAAATTATACTTAAGATTTTGGAATATTAGCTTCTTAATTTTAACTTTGCCATCTGTTAAATGAAAGAAAAATCTGCATGATTTGGGATTTTTGAGATATCTTGTTGCAAGTGTTTAAATGTTTAAAAAGCAAAAAAGTTCAGGATGGAAGTGAAGATGAGAAGGATTGTGGATTTTATTTATTACAAAGGGTTCTAAATTTTGAAAATCTATAAAGTACTTCTTTGAAATGACCTGGTTATACACCGGATATCTAATTTTCATTTGGCCAAAGCAATTTTTCCCAATTATTGCTAACTGGCTTACAAGTAGAATAAATTTTTGTTTTGTTTTTGTTAAAAAATGAAGCCTGCTTGTTTCTTTAATAGAGAACCCTGAGGTGTAGACTTCCATCAAATGTTAATGTTTGGAAGCCCATTCTCATCAATCCTGATAAGATATCATTTCATATTTTCTTCAGAAGCATTTCTGTACTCTAGTAAATGACTCCCTTCTATCAGACATTATTTAGATTGAATATAATTCCAATCCAAAAAGTTGTTTGGACACTCTTTTGAAGTTCATTCTAATTAGGTTAACATATATGTCTTACAGAGCTTTGGAGCATACTTTCTCCCCTGACATTTATTATAAGATTTGTCTTTTCTTTTCCTTTTTGTCTCTTTCTTCTTCTTCTTCTTCTTCTTCTTCTTCTTTTTTAGATATGGGAAAGTCTCTTTCTCATTTGCCTTTGCATTCAAGTAAAGAAGATGCCTATGATGGAGTCACATCTTCTGACAACATGAGGAATGGATTGGTTAGTGGTGAAGTCCATAATGAAGATGGAAGAAATGGAGATGTCTCTCAGTTTCCATATGTGGAATTTACAGGAAGAGATAGTGTCACTTGCCCCACTTGTCAGGGAACAGGAAGAATTCCCAGGGGTTTGTTGTCATTGCATTTTTTTTTCCTTTAAAGAATGACTTTAGGTGGTTGCACAAATACTATAAAAACTGAGTCTAAGCAGCCTTCTGTTTTAAAAGACTCTTAGAATTAAAGTTGAAAATTCATATTGGCTATTTTCAATTAAACCTTAGCAAAATACAAACGTAAAAATAAGGTTCCTGGCCAGGTGTGGTGGCTCGTGCCTATAATCCTAGCACTCTGAGAGGCTGAGGCACGTGGATCACCTGAGCTCAGGAGTTCAAGCCCAGCCTGAGCAAGGATGAGAACCTGTCTCTAAAAAAAATAGCCAGGCATTGTGATGGGTGCCTGTAGTCCCAGCTACTCAGGAGGCTGAGGCTAGAGAATCACTTAAGCCCAAGAGTTTGAGGTTGCTGTGAGCTGTGACACCATGGCACTCTACCAAGTGAGACAAAGTGAGACTGTCTCAAAAAAAAAAAATAAAGTTCCTAAAGCAGTAATGAGAACCAAGTCAGTACCTCCACTGTTTTTTCTTTCTCACCTTTTAAAGCAGGTATACATTGTCTCTTGATTAAAAACTTGTAGTCCTATTTGGCGTCTACAGAAGTCATACCACAGTTGCTTTGCTATCTTAGATGTCAGAAGCGATTTAAGTAATTTGGTGACCTAATATTTTTCATTCATTATCTAAACCATAGTACTAAGCAGACCATGCCCTAAGCAGTTGTTTCTAAAAGGAACTACATGAAGAGGGATGCTGTATGAAGATGAATTAGAAAAGAAATAGTCTGTAGTTTATCACAGGGGAAGTCAACAGGAAACAATTCCCTAGTGCTGTTTGTGGTCTACTTTACTAATAATAGCAATGAGTAGAAACAATAATGTTCCCTTGTGCTATTCTCATTCTAAAAGCTGATACATGACCCTGGAGAGAACCTAAAGCAGTGTTTCTCAAACTCTTTGTCTCAAGGCATACCTGAACCTATAGTCAAATTCCTGTGGCACACTTAATTATGTTGATTAAAAAAAAAAAGGTGGGGCAGCACCTGTGGCTCAACAGAGTAGTACACCAGCCCCATATGCCAGAGGTGGGCAGGTTCAAACCCAGCCCTGGCAAAAAATAAAAATAAAAAAAGAATATACTTACTGTGCTTTGAACTTCTTTTGAAAATAGTTAATGATCTTTAAAAATTTTCATGGGACACCTAAGATCCTCTCAATGGCACACCAGTTGAAAAATCACTACCCTAAAGTAACAATATAAGGTACTATAGTCTCTGAGAAATGTCACGGTTTAGACTTTACATTTGTGGGGATAGTTTACATTTGTGATGGCCTTTATGTGATAGTTTTATCTTTGCAGAGATAGTAGCTGTTTGAAAATAAAAGTTATTGCAATTAAAAGGATTGATATACCAGGTTGAGGTGGAAATCTAGTTATATTTTTGAAGTTTGACCAATTTAGGCTTTTTTGGCAACCTGAACATGGATTTGGAAAGTAGGAAATCAAGAAAGATGGTTCCTGAGTTGATGGTTTTTTTTAGTTGTTTTTTTGTTTGTTAGGCTGAGCAACTAAAGAATGGAGCAGCAACTTATTCAAATGAAGAAAAGATGATTTGAGTGTCTGTGTCAGGGAGGAGATCAGGAGCTCAATTTTAAACATATGTTTGGAGATGACTATTCGAGATAGAAGTGAATATGTTCAGTAGGCACTTAGTTATAATAAGGGTCTGGAATTCAAGTGCAAGTCCTAGCCTGGAGGCATCAATGTGTAGATGGTACTTAATGCTGAACTGGATGAGAACAGCAAGCTAGTCAGTGCAGATAGGAAAATGACACCCTAGCACTGATCCCTGAACACTGAAGCATTTTGAGGTCAGTGACATGAGAAAAATCCAGCAAAAAACACTGAGAAAGTATAGCAAGAGTGGTAGGAGGAGATCACAGTGTCTGGTGTGCTGGAAGATAAGTGAAGAAAGCGTGCCATGTGAGAAATAGTGGTCTACTGTAGATGCTCCCAATAGATGAAGTACTGTGGAAACAGAACGGATCGCTGGTGACACGGGGGCCACTGGAGACCTTTAATAGAGCAGTTTTGGTGGCCTATTAGGTCACATGTAGCATGTATAGAGTAAGCTTAAGAGCACATAGGAGGGGATGAAAGAAATTAGCTTATCTGAGGAGTCTGGCTCTGAAGAAGGGGGGAGAAGAGAGGTGGTGACTGGAAGGGGCTATAAGATGAGAGAGTTTTTTTAAAGATAGAGTGAGTAGTAGATGTTTGTATGGTGATGAGAATTATCTGTTAGAAAATATAAGTAATGTAGAAGTTGGGAGAATAATTGGAGCAATGTCCTCAAATAGGCAAAAGGGGACGTGGTACAGTCCACCCACGCAGAGGAGTATCTCACAGAGGAGCACAGGTAGCTTAATAACAAGAGAAGTAGAGTGTACGGACACAGGAGCAGATAGGCGGCTAGATGTGATGGTGGGAGCTTGTAGATGTTCTTTCAGTTTATCACGTGACCTAAGAATAAGGAAAGAAGAGAAGATACAGAAGATTTGAAAAGACAGTTGAAGTTATGGAATTGTGGTCTTGGAGAGTCAGATTGAGAGGGCACACTTGGGAAATACAGTGATCTAAAATAAGATTGTTGAGTGTAGTTGTGTGTTTTTTTCTATCCATATTTAGCAGTGTGAATACACATATATGCATAGTAGCCAGTTGGTTTTAATCAAAGTTGTAGTTTAGCCAAATTATTACCACTTAACAAGATGGCATTTGTAAACACGCAGATACACACACATGTACACACATACACACAGGCAGACAGGCAGACCTTGAGTTACAAATATCCAACTTATGTAAAATTTGCACTTATGGACAGAGGGTATTATAGGTAATAGGTAAATTTACCTGTATCAACTTACATACAAATTCAACTTAACAAACCTACGAAATCTATTTTGCTGGTAACCCAGGGACATATATGTGTGTGTATATATATACAGTGAACTGTTCCCAAATACCCTGTCTGGAAGGAAGAGGACCCCATTATATGTATTATATAAACACACATATAATGTTTATATAATTTTATGTGAGTGTAATGAGGAAACACATTTGGGGGGAATGATAGAATCATTATAGAAAGCTTTTAAAGAAAATTTTTTACTATTTGGCAATTTAATAGTAGTTAATGGGAAGAGCCAACCTCTGATAAGATTAGAAAATTGGCATTTTTAAAGCTCCATTTATCTGCTAAACTTCTGAATATACCTCAACCCAAAAAAGAAATCATAGATTTTGAAGTAATTTAAACACAGTTTAACATTTGAACTGAAAGGGCTCTTGGAAGTTCATTATGTAGAGGTTCTTCAAGGGTTAGACTTAGTAATTGTGACTTTGGGTTTTCTAAGGGACAGTGTAAGAGCCTCTGCAAAGAAAGAGGTTTCAGGAAAGGGAGAGAGCAGTGTTTCTTCTGATGTCATGACCAAATCAGACTCTTAAAGGAAAACAATGGAGTTGAAGAAAGGCCTGATAAATTCAGATCTTCTGAAAGCTAGGAATTTTAGAATTTTTTTCACTGGAAGAAAGTAATGGAGCCCTTATTTATGATGCCATTTTTTATTAGCTAGACATATGGGGGATTTGACAAAACAGTTACTTCTCTATAAGTCAACTTTTGTTGAATACTTTTGGAAGACTTAGCAATTTACTAAGGGAATGAGATGGTCTTTACAACTCAAGTTGTGATAGTGCTTTACTATATTCTTAATTAGTCTTGTTAATTTCTAAACCTATTTTTTTTTTTCACATTTAGGGCAAGAAAACCAACTGGTGGCATTGATTCCATATAGCGATCAGAGATTAAGGCCAAGAAGAACGTAAGTTATTATAAGAAACTGGCATGGTTTTACGTTTTGTTTTTATTTTTTGTATTTTTTTTCCAAATTATGTATAAATAATTACTCAGTTAAAACTACTAACGGGAAAAATGCTGTTAGGTTGTCAATTTATGTCATCATACAGTTTGTGTCATTAAACAAGGATTCCTGATTGGGGTAGGGTCTTGAAAGCAGCATGGTATCTGTGTATTAAAACAGATCTAGAATACTGTAGGCAACATACACACACACGTCATTTTTATAAGAAATGGGCAGTGAGCTGTTCCCAAGAAACCCAGAATAAAAAGGAGTATTCAAACATGATGATGTATTTGAGTAGGACTCAAACATGCTTAGCAGATACATGGGGTTTGTGAAGGGAAGCTAAAGGGGCTTCTTGAGGATCTTAAGAACCAGGATACACAAAGCAAATACCCTGTCTGGAAGGAAGAGGACCCCATTCAGAGTACTCCCGGCAAATGCTTCTAAGAATAACCTGCTAAAATGGGTAGACTCTGCAAGCGCCAGCTGGAGAGTGGGACAAGGCCACAGACAGCCACTGAGGGCCTTGAGATGATCAGAAGGAATCGGACCATCCTCAGTGCTCAGAGACCTGAAGAAACGTTAAAACAAAAACTACAAAACTCTTGCAAAAAAAACACAGACATAAGGAGGAGAAAAAGCTGCTAGGTAGAATCCAATTTATATAGAGCAGGAGTTAAGAATAAAGAAGAAGACCAGTTCATAGTAGGGAGATAATCACAGAACTGTGGAGGTGAATATACACGGAGGCCTTCTTTTTTAATACTTTGTATACAAGGAGAGGATGGAGCCCTTGAGCAGTGAAGTGAGGAAGGCAACCCTGCCGTATCCCTTCACTCAAAATGAAGCCTTTGCTTGAAAGTACAAAAACGTCTTCTTAAACATGACCAATAGGAAAGCATTACAATAAACCATCATACAAAGATGCTTTTTTAAAAAAGTCAAAGAAAGTGAACTCAGCAAAATGCTGACAGATGATAAAAGCATATGAGAAAAGCAGATGAAAACTTTACTATTGGAGAATCTGTAACAAAACAGAAGATAGAAATTGGAAACTCAGACATGAGATAACTGAGCAGTGGGAGACTGTGAAACGAGAGTGTACCGACCTCTGGAAAGAATTAGGAAAAGAATGTCACAAAACTGGAAGAGCGCAAGTATGAATATAGACCCTGCCAAGTCCAAGAGGGGAAATAGAGAGGAGGAACAACAACAGAACACACACAAATTACTGAAAAGGATTTAGGAGAAAACGATACAGAAGAAAAATAGAGAAAATTGAACATGTACGTCATTGGAGCTTTTGAAGAAAATTGAAGGAGTAGAACTGAACAAATATTAAACATTAATTCAAGAACTCCTTCCTGAAGTGAAAGAAGGCACGAATCTATATGTGTATAGTGAAAAGACATACTATACTATGATCTGAAAGAAATAATTCTTGGACTTTAACGGTTAAAAAACAAACAAAAAAAACCTTGCACACCCACGGCGCCTGTGGCTCAAGTGAGTAGGGCGGCCCCATATACCAAGGGTGGTGGGTTCGAACCCGGCCCTGGCCAAACTGCAACAAAAACATAGCCGGGCATTATGGCAGGCACCTGTAGTCTCAGCTCCTCGGGAGGCTGAGGCAAGGGAATCACCTAAGCCCAAGAGCTGGAGGTAGCTGTGAGCTGTGACGCCACGGCACTCTACCGAAGGCTACAAAGTGAGACTTTTGTCTCCAAATAAAAAAAGAATCAATTTGTAAGAAATATGAAATAGAAAATAAGAGTGACATACTACTTAACCATAAATAAGTGAGAGAGATAAACTAACATATTTAATAATCACAGAAATAAAACGATTTTACAGTCTGACTTTTTATTATGAGATATATAAACAGATATGATTATGGCAGCCTTTTACAGCCTGCTAGTTGGAAGGTTTTTCTAAGAATGATTTAGATACCGGAAGTAATAAAAGAAAAACAACAGATAAGCTTGACAAATACGAACTTTTATAGATGAAAACATGACCTTAATTGAAGTCAGAATACAATGGTAAGCTGGATAGAATGTTTGTAACTGATATTACAGACAAAGGTTCAATATCCTAACTCTATAAAGAGCTTAAATTTTTAGAAGTAAAAGGCCAACCACCAAGGAAAATAGATGCTACGAACAGATTAGTTCACAAAAAGGAAACGCAAATGACCTTTAAACATTTGAAAGGATGTTCAGTCTTGCTCATGAAAGAAATATAAATTAATTCTACTTGGAGATAATTTCTATCAAATTGGCAAAAATCCAAGCTTTTGATAACATATTTTGTTGGCAATGCTGAGTGAAAACAAGCATATTCATGCCTTGCTAGTGTATGGAAATTTGGCATTAGCTAGCAAAATTACATATGCATGTACTTTTTGGCTCAGGAGTTGTACTTTGAAAAATTTATTCTAAGGACAGTCGTCAAAGATAGTAAATGGCATTTGTAGAAGTTATACGTTGCGCCAATGTTCGTGATAGCAAACAACTAGGAACCACGTAAATAAGCAATAATAAAGGATTGGTGGAGTAAATTATGCTACGTGTACGCAATAGTGAATTAGAATGAGGAAGAACTGTGTTTTAGTGCAGTGTAATATTCAGAACAGATTTATGTTTGAAAACAGACATCACACACACACATAAATACCATCCGTGGAATAATAAACAAAAACTAATGGAATGGGTTACGGTCAGAGTTTGAAAGGGAACTTGTAAGAAGGAACAGAGAAGCAAATAAAAATCTCTGTGTGTTTGTGTGTGTGTGCATGTGCACGCATTCCTTTGGTTTAGAACCATGTATTTGTTTATGTAACTTAAAAGATTAAAACAAAAGTAAAAAAACATGTAGCTGGTAAAAACTGAAACAAAAGGGAACAGATGATTCTAACTGTATTACCAAGTTGGTAACATAAACACAATGGAAGGAATTACCTTAAGGGACTTGAAAACATTGTGTTTTAACTATTAATATCAAGTAAGATATGTTCTAAATGGTAAAGAGAACCAGAACAAATCTTAAACTGCACTCAATATCTGCATTATTACGAGTGCTGTTTGTGTAATTGTGAAATTTTATATGTAAAGCAAATAAGTAATTATGGAAATGCTTTTAAGGAATAAGATTTTCAGCATAAGAACAAAGACTACAAACTCAAATAAATGGGATTTTTTACTTCCAACCAAGATGTAATAACAGACACTAGATACACCCTCCCTCCTGAAATAACTAAAAGAACTGGACGAGTACGTGAAACAATATATTCAGACACTGGCCATTAGGAGCATAGTACAGTGTTTCCTGAGAAAGGGAAAACAGAGGAGATAACCCCTGTGATTGTACCAACCTACTGTCTGGGGAAAGGTTCCAGCCTACGCAGTGCAAGGGAGGGGACCAGGCAGAACTCAGCAGTCTGTCTTAATTGAAGAAATAGATCTGAGAATCTAGGAAATCAGATGACTAGAGCACCAGTGGGTAAAGAGCTGCAGAGGGTGATGATTCTGAGTCCTGAAAACTATTTGTGTACAGGGAAGTAGAACTGAACAAATATTAAACATTAATTTTTAGAGACTATGCAAAGGCCATGGGAACCAAGGGAGTAGGCCCCTGAGCTCTCACAAGGCCAAGAGTAATTTGTTGTTTGTCAATTTGCAGTAAAATTATAATATTTGGGGAACAATTCTGGGCCTTTTAATTTTTTACAAATGGGGGGAGTTGTGATGAGGAAGTTAGAAAATATTTATTAATTGCTTTGTCTATAAACTTCAGCTATGTCACTTAATTTCCAAACCTATGAACTTTAAAGTGGAAGAAGTGCCTTAATTACTGCAGGTAGGAAATGGGAGAAGTAGGATTCTGACTTGACTCCAGATTTACCTTACGACCTTCATAACTTCGTCAGGATTTTGTAACTCTCAGGATTCAGTTAATGTTCCTAGAGCCATTAAAAAAAAAAATACTACTGATTGATTTCATAATGCAGATCTCTATAATTTCTCAGTAAACTAGTCATTCAACTTTAGATGAAATGTTACATAAAAGGTTATTGTATTATCCTTTCAGGTTCAATAATATTTGTTATGACTGTAAACTTGCTGTGCAGAGTAACGTAGAACACTGACTCATGCAGTCACTACTAGGATTGAGTTGTAGGTCTAAGCCCTAATAGATTATGGTGGGCTCACTTGCCCATAAGTAATTAAAACGCAACAACACTTTAAGCTCCTTCTATCTTTTTGGGTGCTTTGATATACTGCAGGTGCTATAAATATTTGTTTAAACTCCCATGCTGGGTAATTGAGTAGCGGTCACTGACCTGCTCAGGTTGAGAGAAAGTCCAGAGTGAGTAGGAACTACTTTGTTTGCTCAAGATGACAGTATGGACTTAGGACCAGTAATGTACCAAATTTTTTTGTCTTCATTGTGTTTTTTGGTAAGCCATTCTGCACTTTTTTCTTAGGCAACCAAAATCCATCAGTGCATTTAGAAGGGAGTTGGTGGGAAGGAGAGTAGAAGAAAAAAGAAAATGAATTTTTTTTTGTGACTAGAATATTACAAAAAGAGGGGAAGTAAGTGACATGGAAGACTTAGAAACAAAGAAGGGTTCTGTGAGTTTTCAGTAGAGAGCTGTATATTAGAGAGATCAGAAAGTAGTTTTCATGAAACTCTAGTCTTAAGGTTAATCTTGAAGAAAGTTTTCATCTGTGGAGATTGGAAAGAAGAGAGCAGGACATGGAAAGGATACATTTCACAGTAGTTAGAAGAATGGCCAAGGCATGTAGGGTTTATTTTTTTCCCTTGTTTTGTATCTGCATTTAGTTATCTCTTTTCTTGTTTTAAAAAAATACAACAGTGTTAGACTACCTTTAAAGCAGAGTTGATCAATGTAAATAATATTTTTAAAAGCATACGTTAAGTACTTTGAGATGAGGAACTTTAGAAAGGACTGGTCATAATCAGTGAGAATGGTTGATGCAGCCAGTAGTTATGTCGTGATTAATAAGAGCTTCTCAGGTGGTTCTGATGAGCATCCCCTTTACCAGGATCATGTAAAAGTCAGCTCACATGTGAAAATTCTACTTCAGTGAATTCAGAAGGCAATCTTGAAATTTGTATTTGTATTAAGCTTCTCGCTTTGACTCTATTATGAACCTGATTTGAGAAACACTACAGTAAATATTCTATTGCTTATGAGCCAAAAATCCCAGCCACTTTCCAAAACGGTGAATTAATCTTCTAAGGAAAATATTTTAGCACTTAATAGACCCAGAACTAACTTTAACCTATACTTTTAGAATGGAAAAACTTGGTAAAATTAATACATTTTGTACATGTTGGTCATGTATTAGGGGAAAATCTTACATTGAAAATATCATTTTAAAAATGTTGCATTATGTGCTTTTTAATAAACACATGTTTAAATACACCCTTTCCTTTTCAGAAAGCTGTATGTGATGGCTTCTGTGTTTGTCTGTCTGCTCCTTTCGGGATTGGCTGTGTTTTTCCTTTTCCCTCGCTCTATCGACGTGAAATACATTGGCGTAAAATCAGCATATGTCAGTTATGATCCTCAAAAGCGTAGAATATATTTAAATATCACAGTAAGTACAAATTTGTATGAAAAATATTTGACTGCTTCTATTTATCCTGTTAAGAAGTACCTTTGTTCTTGTCAAGAGGATGTTTGGTTTGTGAATACCTTTTCTATATTGACCCCCTTTTTTAGAACCATTCCTGGTTCTGCTAAAAAAAGTAACTAATAAATGCTGGCAATTCTGTGGTACAGAGTCATTTAGCATTTTAAGATGTTTGTAGAGGGGTAAACTAAACTAAAACATTAATCACCAGCAAAGAAGAGAAATATTACAATTTATTTTTCAACATTTAACTCTGAATAGCTCCTAGCAAAGTATTAACAGTTGATTTGGTAGATCTTGTAAATGTAACATTTTTATTTTCTTGTATTTTTATTTATTTATTTATTTTTATTGAATCATAGCTGTGTTCATTAGTTAAATAAAATTTTTCCCATTTTTGGCAGACCATTTCTTATTGTGTTCAAAGATAAAATACAAGTGACTGATCTTTTTTGTTGTAAACTAATATGCATAAAAATGTCCTCTGTGTATCTCAAGGCAATACTTTTTTAGCAGGGCTGTGTAACCTCTCCAGTCTCAAAAAGAGAACACAAGACCAAGAAAAGGTCTTCTGACTGTTTTCTATGTTAACATTGGTTTGAAAAGAGAGAAATAAGGAACTTAAATATCAGTCATGCCATTGGCAGTCATCATGGCCTCAGACCTGGGTTGGATCTCTGTGATGGTTACCTGTTTGGAAGAGTGATACTGGACTTAGTTGGGTTTTCTTACAAAATTGGATGATAAGGTTAAGGTTAAGTGAGAGATGTCTGTGGTTTGGGATGGGAAAAGGGAGTTTTGGAGGACAGAATGACATGTTAAAGTAAATCACTGCTAAATGAGAGGAACAAAAGAGCTCCATGGATCCATTTATCTTTGTTGTTTACTATCAAAAGTTACCAGTCAAAGAGCTTTAAAAAAAGAGAACAATATGGAAAAGGTATATATGAAAACATTCATAACACAGTGCCAATTGTAAATTGTTTCATATGACCAGGGAATTATTATTGGATATTGTCCTACTTTAAAAGCATTTTAGAATAAGGAACATATTTTCTTCTTTCTGCAATATTTAATACAGTAGCCAGATTTTTTTTTAACCTTCAAAGCTTGTCATTATCACATACTGTAAATGTGTAATAATAAATAATAAAAAGAATGTGATATTATCTTTTAAATACCTGAAAGTGTAGACAGAATATTAAATAAGGAATAAGATCACTATTTAGATGAAGATTAAGTTTAACTAGATGACAACCTGAATTGCCTGTAGGTTCTCTATGATTATTTAAAAACAGAATTATATTGCGTTTATTTCTTCAAATAAGTGGTATATAGTGGTATTACTTATTCTTTTCTAGTAACATCTCTCCACTTAAGAAAATATTTAATTATTGTTAAAGACACTTGAAAACTCCTATAATGTATAAAGGCTTTTATGTCCTCTGCCTAGACCAACGTGTGTATATATTCTAACAGTGTATGTATACATTTATATACATGTATAGATATATGTTTTTACACATATAATCAAATGTTCTCATGTATATATAAAGGATACACAGACTCACGTTCATGTACATAAACACATTTTAACAGATCACATGACCTTTTTCCATATTGAATGATCACATGTAGTCTGTTACATGACTATAAAAATATGATTTACTCAAACTTAATGGATGTTTAGGTCTGATATTAGAAATATTTAGAAAATGTCTTTGTGCTTAAACTCTGTTTCCATTTTAGGTTATTTCTTTAGAATAAATTCCCAAGAATAAATTTGAGAATTAAAGATCATGATATTTTTAGGTGTTTGATAATAAATCATTATTTTAAAGCTTATAATTGTGTTCCTTTTTTGACTTATAAATTAAGTGGATTCTCACCACTGTCAGCAACAAAATGCCTGACTTTAGTACAAAATTGTTATTTATCCTATTTTTTCTTTGTCTTTCATGTGGTTATCTTTATGCTTCCATTCTCTCAGTATATCTTTATTCTCATAAGCATTTTTTGTTCTCAACCTGTTTGCTTTATTGATCTCTTTAACATTCTAATGAAAGTTATGGACACTTCAGAAAAAGACATATACCAGTAGTAATTTGCATATACAGAGGGTTGTAAGATTCTCATAAATTCCATTCCTTGGACTGCATCAGAAGATCTGTTGACCTCAAGTTAACAATTTCTTTCCTATTATGTCTAGAAATTGACATGAATATTAAAAACCAAATGTATAAAGGTGATTTCTACTATGCTACAGGGTTTTTCTAAATATTTCTTTATTTTATAACAATGTAATTATTTAAGTGTGTATTTAAGTATGATCCTATAATTGCTGATCTCTAGTATGTCTTTTTTACCCTTTATACTAAAACTGTTTCCTTTCCTTTCATTCATCCCATATTATTTCCTTTTGTGTCTTTTTCTATATTCATATTAACTTATATAGATACTCACATGTTCAGGTTTATAAAAATCAGTATTTTCAAAAAGACAACATTTTATACGTATTTTTACATTTTGATTTTCTCATCTTTGTATTAAGGTAGAAATCTTTCCTCATTATCTGGCTTAAAAGTCAATACATTCTTTTTGATGACTGCATAATATTCTATATAAGGACTTAATATAATTTGTTCTGTCATTCTATTCATGGTAAGCATTTATATTATTTGCAAGGCATATTTTTTGCTACTACAAAGAATACTGTCATTAATATTCTAATGTATCTATTTCTGTGGAATCGATGCTCAGAGTAGAATTGTTAGGTCAAAAGCTATCATATTTTTATTTTAGTCTATGTCCTGAGATTACTTATCAAAATGGTCGTGAAACTTCATTTGCCAGCAATGTTAAAAAAAAAAAAAATACCCTTTACCAGCATCCTTGCCAGTAATAGAATTTTTTTTGCTTTCTACAAATTTTACTAGCTTGAAGGATATAAAGTAATATTGCATTTTTACAAATTAACTTTTTCCTGACTATAAATGAATTGGGGGATTAAAAAATATTTCTCAACCATTTATATTTACACTGTGTTTGCTCATGCATATCCTTTGCTTTTTATGTTGTTTCCTATTTACACTTGTCTTTTTGCACCCTGCAGTTTGTAAGGATTTTTTGTGTATTATACAGAGGGTATCTCCAGAAAATGTATTTACATGTTAAGAAAGAAAGAACTCTATTAAAATTATAATAATATATACCAATAACAAAAGATGAATACAAGTCACATTGAGCACTTCTTATAATTGCAGAAGTCAAACGTATTAGAATTTTAATAGCTTTTCCTTTCTTAAAATGTGTATACATTTTTTAGCACCCTCTATGGTGTAAATTATAGCCATTGCTATTTGCCTTACAAATATTTATTCTATATTTATCACTTAGTGTCCATTTATTTTATATCTTCTGCTATTTTTTTTATTTCTAGTTTAATACTTTCATTATGTTTTCATTGACTATTTTCTAAATATGAGACAAGAGTGAATTAGAAATGCAGGGACCGACCCCAGCTGTTACTTAAGTGTAGGAATGATGCGACCAGATTTCCGTCCAACCAAACAGACATTAATCTGTCACATTTCTTTTACATTGTGAACTGGTATAAATGTCTGCTAGTATATAAGTTAAAATACCAATTTCCTTTAAGCAAAAAGCTTTTTTTAAGTAGCATTTAACTAGGAAACAGCTTACTAGCATACTTTATGAAAAGGTATATGTTAAGGGTCAGTAAAAATTTAGATAGCATTTTAAAATTATTTTTATTAAAATCTTACTAAGGCCACAAATACATTTTCTGTCATTACTTTTCCTTATTCTGCATATTTTCTGTTTTTTTATTTTTATATATTTTGAATTGTTCGTTTATTGTAAGGATATACATAGTCCTCGAGCATACACCCAAATAATTGGTTCATGTAATGTTGACATTTGGGGAATACTTTTATTCCTCTTAAATGAAGCATTAACTATAGCTGAAGTGATTTTCTTTATTAATTATGAATATGTTTGTATGCATAGTTTTAGCTAACCTTACATATTTTTCTTCTTTTATAGAATACACTAAATATTACAAACAATAACTATTATTCTGTTGAAGTTGAAAACATCACTGCTCAAGTTCAGTTTTCTAAAACAGTTATTGGAAAGGCACGCTTGAACAATATAACCAATATTGGTCCACTTGATATGAAGCAAGTAAGTCTCAATCACAATGTACTTTGGAGGAGTAAAATGAATCTCAACTTTGTATATCATGTATCTCGAAAGCATGGGATATTTCCTTAAAAACTTAATTTTGAAATGTATCCCTATATACATAAGACGAAATCTTAGAATCAGACTTCTAAAGGGAGAGTTTATTCTTTGAAGGTATGAAGGATATCTGAAATAGTTGATGTTTTGATCTTAATCTCAATTGTCCTTTTTTTTTGTCTTTCAGATTGACTACACAGTACCTACCGTTATAGCAGAGGAAATGAGCTATATGTTGTAAGTTCTAATTTTTAATAATAATTTTTTATTATTAAATAATGAAGTATATAAAGTATAAAGACTATTTTTTACATTTCCATAATCTTATCCATCAAAACAACTACATTATGGAATATTCCTCTTGACCCCTGATCATCCCTTTTTATTCTCCTCTTCTTTCCTGTTCAACATATAGAACATTTATATACATAAGCCTGTACACATAAAATTTATTTTTTACTTTTCAGAATTAGGATCATATATACTATGTCACTTTTTAAAAAATTACTATACTATAAGAAGCATATTCTCATATATTCTTGTATTTGCTGATATTTGAGTATAGGAAGACTAAAAGTGCTAATAATGTTACTACTATATTTCTTTGAAGGTCTAAAGTTTTTAAATTGGGTCTAGGTGATTATTAACTCTGAATAGGTAAAAATGATTAAGTTTTCATCGTCTTTTAATATTAGCCTGGGTATGGAACTTTTGGATAACTAACAAACTAGTTACCAGAATTTCAAAAGGTGAGTAAAATGTATAAGTAATCTGTAGCCTCTATTAAAGTAGCTCTGCAGCTGTAGTGGTATGAAGGTATGTATATTTTTAGAGTAAGAAGTCATGAATACGTCAGTCATTATTTGAAGTATAGAAAATGCTCAGTAAATGCTTGTATATCATATATTCTTAATAGTGACTAGTAGCTTTAATATAGGAAGAATTTTAAATTAATAATTTATAACTTATATTCCTTCACATTTTAACTTTCTTAACAGTGATTTCTGTACACTGGTATCGATCAAAGTACATAACATAGTACTCATGATGCAGTAAGTATGAATTTTTTTTGAAAGAGCTATTTCTTGTTAAGAATTTTAGATTTATCTCATTGTCATATAGCATATATTACATTTTTACAGATACCATCTCAGTTGGATTTTAAGCTTTCCAAGAGTGTTGTAAGATCAAGTAAATATTATCCCATTTTACAAATTAGGAAATGGTTGCCCAACAAAGCAGTATAGTATTTTCTGACTATAATGTGGACATGACAAGAGCTCAAGAAAATGGCAAGGATTGAAATAGCCCTGAACACAACATTCAATGTCTTGCTGCCTCTGTAAACAATCACAGACAGTAGCTAGAAGTAATGTCACTGGTTTGTAAATAGGACGTTTTCCAAGCCAGTAAAACATGGTAGATTATAGCTTTGGTATTTTGGTCATTAGCTGCTTTGGATGAGAGAACTGTATGGTTATTTTTTAAGCATATAATGATAACTACAGATATGTTTAAAAAAAAATTGTTTATTGTGTGTAATTATTCAGATAGGGCTTGCTCACGTAGCAGTTTTGTTGTCTCTTTGAGAAATAGTCCCTTAGAGACCTGAGTCCATATAGCAAGTTATCATTAACCAAATAATCTCTCTGGAGAGAATTTTGATGTTTAAACGTAGTCTCACTCCAGAAAATCTTTTAATATAGCTACATTTCTCCCTGTTTATTTTGTCTTTAGAGTTACTGTGACAACTACATACTTCGGCCACTCTGAACAGACCTCCCAGGAGCGGTACCAGTATGTCGACTGTGGAAGGAATACCACGTACCAGCTGGGGCAGTCTGAGTATCTAAACGTACTTCAGCCACAACAGTAAAACTGAGAGACACACGTCAAGAGAAGGATAAATATCTACTGGTGTTTTCCATACTCCTAAAGAAGAGGTATTTCCTAACAGGATATCTTAAATTGAACAAACCTAAAGTTTACACTTCTATTTTAAGGATACAGTTAAAAGTACGTGGACTTGCAATTATTACAAACTCTCCACTCTGTGTTAATGATATATTTGTACCAGAATCTTTTACTTGAATCTAAATTTACTGATTGATTTTCTTCTACCCCTTCAGTCTAAAAGGGAAAGACCAAGACTTTCACTATAGTACAGTAATAATTATTTAAAAATCATAGTTCTTACCACACTAAAAACATAATTTTAGTTATGAACATAATTGGAGAAACTTAATTTCTGAATGTTTTTCTAGAAAATTACTGAAAGCCCTATCATTCATAGAAGACTTTTAAAGAATAGCCTTTTATCCCTGTTTTATAAATTGCCATTGTTACATGGTAGTTTTTCAACTACATGATATTTTAGCTTTTAGCTAAATGTTTTTAGCTTTTCATTTATTGAAATTCTACTTATTTGCATGTGTTTGTCAGTCTTATTTCAAACTAGTGGTTGCATAACACTTATAACCAAAATAATCTTTGAAAAATTCCATACTTAAATTTTGTTAAAATCCTTAAATAATGTGTTTCATGTTTTTCCGTAGTAGTTATTGTTTGGTGGAATTTTTGTGTGATCTTCAATCAGTCACTTAATGTACAATATTGTAAATAAATAAACTGTGCATGGCCTTTATACAGCTTTAATAAATGTCAAATAAAGTGGTATAGATTCAGAATTAAAGCAAGTTGCTCATAAAAGTAATACAATGGGAAAATGAAATTCAGAGACCCATAGAATTAGAACAGGTTCCAATTACATGTTGGATCGGGCATAAAACAGATTTGAAATAAAATATTTTGATATTCAATTTGTTTATGTTGCTTTTCATACTGAAGAATGGTATGAAAGTAACAACTGTTAACTATACACCTATCAATTTTACAAGTGTTTAAGAGGAGGAAAGTATTTCGTAATAGAATTATTCAAGAAATCATGTCTTTAAATGGTGGTGGCTATACAAAGTAAAACCTATATAAAAGTGCCATCACTGTGCACATCACAGGGATTTGATGCCTCTAGCACTGAGATCCCCAACCCTAAGGACCTGGTTGGCCTATTAGGAGGCAAGTGCAGGTGAATCTGTATTTACAGCCACACCCAAGCACTCGCGTCACCACCTGAGCTCCACTCCCACAACAACACCCCCCCCTCCACCCCTGTGGAAAAATTGTATTCCATGAAACCAGCCCCTAGTGTCAAAAAGGTTGGGGACCTCTGCATCTAGCAGTTACATTTTTAGAGTCTTCTAGTTTTGTTTTTAATTTTATTTAAAATTATTTTCAAGTGTGGATTATTGACTTACTTTGCTGTTTTATATTTTCAATTTCATTTTCCATTTTTGTTCTTTAACAGTTTTCACTTAATCAAGCTCTAAGGACCTTTTAAATATTTACCATAAAGTGTAGGGGCTGAGTATGATACCAAAAATGTAAGTGGGTTGAGATTAATTTCTGTCTGTTAATGACAGAAATCAGGTTTCCCATTCCCCACCCCCAAGTGCCTAACTTAGTTCTGAAATATAGTCTGTTTATATTAACTGTCTCAAGTATAAAGCATAATCTTTATTTAATCATTCAATTCTGCCTTTAAACACATTCAAGTCTTTAGCTTTTATGTTATTTTTTCTAAATTTTCCTGAGTGAACATCTTAAATTTAACTTTTTCGTTTACTAGTCTTCCCTTAATCCATTGCTAACTTAGACATCCTTTCTATTAAACCCAAATCACCCTTTAAATTTATTATGGACTTCCTTGAGTCAAAACCAATCTTTGTTTTTATTTTTCCTCTGCTGTGTTTTCTAACTATGACCATTCTCATTAAACCTGTGTTCTTCAATAATATATAATTTTGCTTGTATTTTTCCAGTCATTTTTATTTACATTCGTATCATTTTCTCATTTTGACATTATCCATGTGTATATATGATTTAGGCCCCCATTTGTCCCAAATTTTTCATCCTGTGACTCCAAAAATCACCTGTATCTATAGTAAGGCTTCCAAATTTGTTTCTTCATACCTGACCAGTCACCTATCAAGTTTATTTAGCGAGCAAACTAGAAATACACACAACACTTCAGTGATGCGTCTATAACACTTCCCTGTGGCACATCTGACCATATCCCTTCTGTGTTGTACCCATCCTACTGTGTCCTGTTTAATTCAAAATCATTCATTTTTTCAAAAGCATCCTTCAGATATGCCTTATACAAAAATCAGTCCTTATTTATAATGCTTTTCCTTCTTTGTGTCTTTAATCTTGTAAAATTACCTTGTACAAATTAAACAGCTTTTTCTGATAATTTATGGCTCTTACCATAAATTATTGGAGTGCATGTACAGTAAAACAGCCAGGAAAGCGGAGGGAACATGTCCTTTTAGTGACTTAATTTTGAATATTTTTTCTCCATCCTTTAAGAACTCTTTATTACATCTAGTTTCAATACAGTGTGAGTCAGAAAAATATAGAATTTAAAACAAATAAAAAAAACTGTAGAGGAGAAATAAGCATTGCCCGTGACTATCAGAGAAAGATAAGTAACTGCCAGAGTGAACTTGAAACGAAACAGACTGTAAATTAATAAAACTGTAAAAACCCATTCAGATATAGTCAAAGTACAGCCATAAAAGGTCTGGGAAGAATGAATGAGGCTTTTTGCTTTTCTTAGCTCAGTTCCCATGGTGGTTTCTTACATGGTAATAAGATAGGTATCAGTACATTTTGTTCTAATTTGCTCTCAGACTTTATTCAGAGAAGATGGTAAAGATATTTTTAAAAGTTTTTATTCTGGTACTTTGTGGAATGACTTTCTTGTAAGTTCTACCTTTATATCCTGGTCATTCTAAACAAATCCAGTACTATAATAGGCTTCTGTGTGTTGATATTACATATATCGTACGTTGGCCCTTTATACAGTTCTTTCATGTTTTACTTACACGATTTTTTACAAAGGAGAATAATAGGATTTTCATCTTTGAAAAGAGCTAGGAAAGGCCTGGAGAAGAAGATCATATAATTAGTAAACAGTTGAATCGGAACCAGGCCCAGTTTTTCTGTCTCTGATATTTCGGCCTTGTCATTTAAAATGTCCATTAAAAAGCCCAACTCAGGCTTACGTGATTAAAAATTGAAAGAAATAATTTAATAGTTAATTGTGACAATCAGAACAGTTCTGATAGACTAAAACTTTAAGCAGAGTTAAGTAGCTTCTGAAATACTTTAAATGGGGAGGAAAATTTGTGAAATACTTTGGAACATAATCTATAGCTTAATGTTTCTTGCAAAATTTAGTACTCCTGATTCCAATAAAGATAAGACTGATACAGTGTCACAATAAGTTACTTAAATGATATAGATATGTTTGACATTTGAAATAAGAATAGTATGACAGTATTAGATACCAGATAAATAACTTGAAATTGTTAAATTGTCATCTTTTATTTAAAAGTAAATAACATTTAAATGACTTCTGTGCAGTGTTTCTGTGTCTCTTTTGTTTAGACCAATGAGTTAAGCATTTTCTCTAAGAAATTTATGATAAGAAAATAGAACTCACTTCAAATTTTCTGATTGTTTGGAAATGACAGTGCAGTGTTCAGATCCATAGGAGATGACTGTCAAAACACAATAGTAGTAACATATTAGTAGACTTGAAATTTTACCCTAAAGAATCCTTGGTGGTTCTGAGCCTTGTTGCGAATAATTCTGGATATTTCTTCGTAGGACATGCTCCCAACTCTCATACACGCTCTCATTTTATGTTTGTTTTTTCAAGTTCTTAGAATGAACAATTCTTTATATAATAATTGTATCCTATTTATGAAAATAGTTTGTTAGGCACTTTTTAAAAGATGTAAATTTTTAAATTTGCGAATTTAAGTCTTCTTTGATAAGCAGTATCAATTAAATTTCAAGTTACTAGGTTATATGACAAAGGTTACTTATCCTAATGTCATCAGTTGATGGTTTTTAGCTAACAACATCTGGAAGCAGCAACTATTTGGCACAAGTACATTTAAGAGTAATTTTATTTCTCTCTTTTTTGGTAAAATCAGATTTTAAATGAGATGTTCATTTTAAACTATTTTAAGGAAAAAAATATTGTGTGTTTCATATGGTGGAGTAAAAAGACTTTAAACTTTATTTCTTTAAAAAATTATTTTTACATTAAAACAAAATATATTTGTGATGTGCACAGATCAAAAATTAACTTCTCTATCCCAAATCTACTTATTTCAAAGTAAAAATTTTCACTTGTCAGCTGAAATTTCTGATTAGAATTAAAATTTATGTATTTTTGTGCTTAGTCAGAATATAAATTTCACCTTGGATTTTTTGATACTCACACTTAATTTGGATAAAAGTAAGTGTTTTAAAGTTAAAATGATAAAATGGTAATTTCCAATTTTAAAAATCATGTGATTATGTTTGCAGGTCCTTTTACAAGCAACATGGTTTAACATGGTTTCTCAATTGAAGAATAATGCCCCTAAGAAGATGTCCCAAAGGTCGCTATACATACATGCATAGAGAAAATGAGAAAAATTGTAGCTAAATGTATCTTTATTTACAAACTATTCATAACACAATTTTACAAAATATTTCTCTGTGTTGATACATAAATATAAGAAAATATTAAAATATATAAAATATATAAAAATAAAATATATGCAATATAATATAAGCTTATTAATTTTCATATGTATAGTGACCTTTGAGACACCCTGCCTTATGATCTGTATTTAACCCCCAAAATAATCTATAAATTAATTTAACAAGTATATGGGAAAGTTTTCATAACAAAACTAAACTCTTCTAGAAGGAAGTTGTTGCCTTCTGTTTAAT
The DNA here is from genome assembly GCA_963573935.1 of Arctocebus calabarensis. NCBI lineage: Eukaryota > Metazoa > Chordata > Mammalia > Primates > Lorisidae > Arctocebus > Arctocebus calabarensis. The sequence goes on along the minus strand of CAUYON010050789.1, from coordinate 32,134 downwards.
TACATTAATTTAAATGTGTTTAAGAGAAATGTTTTAAGCATATTTTGTATACTAAAAACAAAAAGGATTAGTATTGGGCCAATGGCCAAAAGGTAATATTACTACCATGTAGACTGTTACAGTTCAAATTGTCCCACTTCCCCCAGAATTTTAGAAACTAGAAGTCTGGGAGATACTATAGCAGCTGTAGTTGGGGGATTTAAGTGCTGTCAGTACTTTCATCTTTTAATTATTATATGAGCTGGAACAAATGCCAAGTTGCAAAAGATGCAGATTTTGTTACATAATGGTTGGTTTTAGGCATAAAATACCAAGCCGGCCTTGCCAAATATGTTTTGTCTTATATTTTATTTCAGAACTAAACTCAAAAATATTTTAGAAAATGTTTGGCGATGCTTGCTCACTTGACCCACTTGGTCAGATATTTGAATGATGGTGTCACTACATTCTAACCCTTAATTCTAATTGTAGAATAAAGAATATTGTAGAACATGAGAATATGTTTTGGCACTTAGACCTTGTTTATATTACATAGTGGTCTCCATCATGAACCATTGGTTAATCTTATGAACTGAGCAGTTCTGTAATTGTAACCATTATTGCTATTCGTGTAACGAAACATGCTTATCATAGTAGCAAACAGAAATGCCCCAAATGCTATTTTTTTAATTCAGTTGTACTGTTAACTCTTGTAATTGTGTATGACACAATAAAATTTGTAAAAATTTTAGCATGACAAATAAAATTTGTATCACTCATGTATTTTGGTTATGCTTTTGAAATTCTCTTGACATGAATCGGTGTAGATACTGAAAGTCTTAACTTTAAGCTTATTCCTTATAGTTCTTACCTGAACCCCACATTAGCATCATCTTTGATTTCTCTTCATCCAATCAGTTCTAAAATTGTATACATTTACCTCTGTGTAATTTACCTCTCTGGTGTTTACTTCTTTGGAATCTATTTGATACTTGAAATCTCTTTCTATTCCAGGTGCACATTACAGATATTTTAGGTTTGGTTCTAGACATCAATAAAGTGAATATTGCAATAAATCAAGTCACTTTTTTGTATTCCCAGTGCGTATAAAGTTAAAGTTATATTTATTTCATACTGTACATACCTCAGCCTTCTTAATTGTTTTGGGAGGCTGAGGAGGGGTGATTGCTTGAGGCCAGGAGTTTAAGAACAACCTGTGCAACACAATAAGACCCTGTCTCAAAAAAAAGCAAAAAACCACATTCCTATAAAAATAGCTACTTGGGAGGTTGAGGCAAGAAGAACCACGTGAGCCTCGAAATTTAAACTTAGAATGAACTATGATCCATCACTCTACACCAACTTGAGTCACAGGATTAAGACTATCTCTAAAAAAAATGTTTAATATTGCTGAAAATGCTGATGATCATCTGAGCCTTCAGTGGATCATAGTCTTTTTACTGATCTTCATCTATCTCAATATTGATGGCTGCTAACCGAACGGGTTGGTGGTTGCCAAAAATTGGGATGGCTGTTGGCCATTTCTTAAGACAATGAGTTTTGCTCTGTGGATTGGCTCTTCCTTTCATGAAAGACTCTCAGAATAGAACTCTTTTCAAATTAGAGTCAACTCTCAGAAAACATGCCACTGCTTAATCAACTAAGTTTATGTGATATTCTCAACCTTCTGTCATCGTTTCAACAATGGTCACAGCATCTTCAGGAGTGCCTTCTCTCTCACAAAACCACTTTCTTGCTCATCTATAAGAAGCATCAGTTTAAGTTTTATCATAAGATTGCAGTAATTCAGTCAAATCTACAGGCTCCACTTCTAATTCTCGTTTTCTTCCTACAATGAAATCTTGAACCCTTCAAAGTCACGCATGAAGGCTAGAGTCAACTTCTTCCAAACTGCTGTTGGAATTTAGATTTTGATGTCCTCCTGTAAATCACAGATGTTTTTAACAGCATCTGAAATGGTGAATTATTTTCAGAGGGTTTTCAATTTACTATTCCCAGATCCATCAGAAGAATCACTATCTATGGCAGTATAGACTTAGGAAATATATTTCTTAATAAGACTTGAAAGTTGAAATTACTCCATGGGCTGAATGCCGGCATGAAAGCAAGAATTAATCTTCCTGTACATCATCGGATCTCTTATGTGACCAAGTTTGTGTTCAATGATCTGTAATATTTTGAAAGAAATATTTTATTCTGAGTGGTAAGTTTCAACATTGAGTTTAAAATATTTAGTAAACCATGCTACAGATGTGCTGTCATCCAGGCTTTGTTCCGTTTATAAAATTATGCTGAAGAGGTTCAGCATAATTTCTAACAGTACCAGAATTTTAAGAATGGTAATGAGCACTTGTTTCAATTTTCTGCATTAACCTGTTAACAACAGAGTCAGCCTGTCCTTTGAAGCGTGGAAGCCTTGAAGTAAGGCATTGACTTTCCTAGCTATGAAAGTCTTTCAACATAAGGTGGTTTTATCTACATTGTAAATCTCTGTTTAGTGTAGTCACCTTATCTACATTGTAAGTCACCCTACCTACATTGTAAATCTCTGTTTAGTGTAGTCCCCTCCATCAATTATCTTCACTGGATCTTCTGGATAACTTGCTGAAGCTTCTACATCAGCACTTCCTGCTTCTTTCCCTTTTATATTTTGGAGACAGCTTCTTTCCTTAAATGTCATGAATCAAACAACCTCTGCTAGCTCCCCTCCCTTTTTTTCTATAGCTTCCTTACCTTAGGTCCTTGCTCTGAATGAGACAATGGCTTAAGGAAATTTTTGTAGCTTGTTTGAACTTCTATCCAGACCACTAAAGCCTCCTTACCAGCATAAAGCCGTTTTGCTGAAACGTGTGTTTGCTAGAGTTTGCTAGAATGAAAACATTCATGTGTTTGCTAGAGTGACTTTTAATTTTCCTCAATATTCTTTCTTTGCTTTCACACTGGCTGTTTGGTGGAGAGGCCTTGCTTTCAGCCTATGTCAGCTTTTATCATGCCTTCCTCCTAATCATAATCACTTCTTATTTTTGACTGAACATGAATGGCATGGGTCTTCCTTTCACTTAGCCACTTAGAGGCGACTATAGATTCATTAATTTATCTAACTGTAATATTATTTATTGTAGGAAATAGGGAGGAAAGTGGGGGAGGGGAGGGAAAGCCAGTCAGTGGAGCAGTCAGAACATACAACATTTATCTATTAAGTTCACTGTCTTATATGGGTGCAGTTTGTAGCACCCTCAAATAATTACTATAGCAAGATCAAAGACAGCTAATTACAGATTATTACAACAGATGTAACAATAATGAAAAGGCTTGAAATACTGCTCAAAGAACCAAAATAAAACACAGAGAAGTGAATTCAGGCTGGAAGCTGGCACCATAGACTTGCTGGATGCAGGGTTGACACAGACTTGCAATGGTTAAAGTATCTGCAAAGCACAATAAAGTGATGCTTGAGGAAACAAAGTTGCCTATGCTCTCCTGGTTTTGACTGGAAAAAGTCCAATTTTTTTCCTCTGGTGTCAAGAACCTTTCATTACCTAGCTACAACTTAAATTCACAATCTTATTTCTTCTTCTTACCTCAAATCTATATCTGAGCCAAACTGAGATATTTCTCATCTCTTAGAAAGTTTTCTTTTACCCTTTTGCTTATTATGTTTCTTTTTTCTTAGAAAATTATTTGACCATTTCTTTTATCCCCCCATCCTATCTTTTTCAATCCCCAGCTCAAGGTTTCTACCTCTCCATCCCTGTCTCCTTCCATATATACTTAAACACCTGCTAACCTTTTTATGAGTGTTTACTTTTAAAGGTAATGTGCAATCACAAAAAAAAGTTTGTTTTCTGTTTTTTTTTTAACTCAAGACATTTTGTTTTCATCTGAACTTAAAACTAGTTTTAAACTTTTGTTTTAATCAACATTGTAATTCAAACAGTTTTTGTCAACTTAGTGTTTTAATTACTGCTTTAAAAATGTTGCATTATCTGGGGTGGCACCTGTGGCTCAAAGGATTAGGGTGCCAGCCCCATATACTAGAGGCGGCGGGTTCAAACCTAGCCCTGGCCAAAAACTGCAAAAAAAAAAAAAAAAGTTGCATCAAATAGCAAGATGAGAAATTAGATGAAAAATGGCCCAAAATATCTTTGTAGAATAATAGGGAAAAAAGAAAAACATAAGTGTGTGCCACCTAGCCAGTTTCTCAGTGAAGAATCATTAGCAAATTTATAAGGCCTTTTCTGATAGAGTTATGTTTGTTTGATCAGTGGCTTTCCACTGTGAAAATATATATTTTTAAACAGATGCTTATATATGAGTGCAAAATGTTATAAAATGTAGATGTTTTGATTTAGTGGGAGCAGGAGTCCTTCAGCCCTCACTGCTCTTTTCACAGACCACTGAGCCAGTGGTTTTGAGTGACAAGTACAATCACTACTTTAATGATAACTGAGTGAGTTTGATTTACTAAAATGCTTTAATTTATGACTGAAACGTTGTTTAGAACTGAACAAATACAAACTTGCCTCTTCAGTTTCACAGGTTTACAGATGGAAAGGAATTGTGTCCAAGAATTTATGTTGTTTCAGCCATGTGTATCTTTCATTTACAGTGTGATTGACACAGTCATGATGACTTAACTTTATATTTGCTTTTGATTACTTTGATAACTGGTGCAAATTTACTATATAGACAGTCTCTGTTTCGCATGGAACTATTTAGGTACCTTAAACTTAGGTTCTACAATCAGTTTTCTTTTATTCAATGCAATATAGTACGTACAACATTCCTGTTATAAAATTTATTTTCAAGTTGAAAGAAGTTGTTTTGTTCTCTATATTAATAAGTGATTTTGATGAAGCAAGAATCTTATACATGTGGCTAGGCAAATGAAGATTATGAAAATCGAGTTGATACTGCTTTGTCAATTTTTATATGAAATGTACTTGTTAAAACAAATATGTCATTCATAAATTATATATAAACAATGTAATGTAGGTGAATTGTACTACAATGATTTTTTCATAGTAAGAAAGTAGTGAACAAGGCCATTGATTGACAGGAAGGAGATTTGGGGATTTGAGAAAGAGTTTTTAAGGAGATGCTTCTTAAACTTAATTATAGCATGCACAAGGGTCTTCTGCATCTTGGTAAAACTCAGATTCTTATTCAGCAGGTCTAAGACGGGGTCTGGGAGTCCACATTTCCCCTAAGTAACTCCGATGCTGCTGACCCATGGACCTCGCTTAGAGTAGCAAAGTTCTAGGAGAAATGAGAAAGTTGAATGAAACAAGCAAGTACTGTGTGAGTCCAACAACAGTAAGCACCTTCCTGGGTTCACTGTTATTAACTAAAAGTGAAACAGATCCTCGTGTCTGTGCCTTTTGTTCCAGCCACATTCATTCCCATGTATGTGAGCCCAGAACAGGTGGAAAATAGATTTAATCATAAATTTGGTTTTGTAAAGTGAAAATGACAGTGGAAAAGAGATGTAAGAATGAAGTGTATATACATTGAACAGAGTATAATCATTAAATTTAAACAGGATTAATAGAGGGGCGTGTTATGGTGTGAATGTTTATGTCCCACTCAAACGCACACATCAAAGCCCTAATTCCCTGCTGATGGTATTTGGAAGTGGGGCCTCAGAGAGGTTATTAGAATTAGGTGAGACCATGAGGATGGAAGCTTTATGATGACATGAGTGACCTTATAAAAAGAGGAAGAGAGTTCTCTCTCTCCTTTGCTGTGCACCAAGAAAGGATCACGTGCAGACACAAGATGGCAGCTAATCTCAAGCCAGGAAGAGAGCCCTCACCACAGACTCAACTGGCTGGTACCTTGACCTTGGACTTTTGAACTCTGGAACTATAGAAAAATAAATTTATGTTGTTTAAACCACCCTGTCTATGGAATTTTTTATGGCAGCCCAAGCAAACTAATATAGAAAGAGAGAGAACAAGAATGTGAGGGTCAATAAAAAAAAATTTGTGGATGATACTGAAATTAAGATTATAGAGGTGGCACAAGAGAAGAACTCGATTCAAGTTGGGATAGAGGGCGTTGAGGGGGAATAAGAGAGGAGGAAGGGGAAACAGTGTGCACCCACCTACTAGGAATCGTAAGGGTCTATGGCGCACCTGCGTGCGGGACACTACCATAGCAGGGACCTCACCCAACAAAAGCAAACATTGTAATCTAATTGTTTATATATTCATATTAATCTGAAATTTTAAAAAATAAAGATTCTAATGATGGAGGAGGGGCCTCATATTGATAATGTCCGTGTCTCTAGGGTGTGAATGTGGAAATGAGTAGCTGAATTAGGGTGAGGAGGAAGATTTTGGGAAGAGAAGAGTTCAAGAAACAGAGTGTCTCATGCTTTACAAGTACTATTTGTGTTCTCATCAATGACTGGAATAGAGTTGGAGAAAGGGACAGTAAGTCACCAGCTAAAAATTATAGTGGTTAATGTAACTAATGATACATTTAAAGAGGCAAGTTGGAGAAGAACAGGTAATGGCAATCGTGGCAGCAGTAACACCAGTAGATAGCTTTTCTGGAACGCCTGCAAGTACTCTGTGTAACTGTGTTTATGAATTCTTCCCCTAGCACAAAGGCAGAGGTTCTCGTCAGCATTTACAAATAAAGAATCTGAAGCTCAGAGATGTTAGTTAACTTTCCTAAGGTCACAAAACTAGCAAGTAGATGTACTAAGGTTTCAGCACCAGAGTGAATCTAGGATAGACTGCTTATTTTAGTTGTCTTTTTCTTAATATTTTTTATACATTCAGAAGCAGAAAAACAGAAAAATTTTCAGCAGCTTTATCTTCTAAAAAATAAACAAACTGGAGCTTGAGCAGTAAGTCTCTTTTTCTTATCCTTTTATTCTAAGCATACTGCCTCTTGGCACTACCACACCTACTTCAGTCTGTGATCTGATACGTAGTATCATTTTCCAACTTTAGGCCTTAATTTCCCACCTTTGTGTTTATCATCATTCCCAATTACTCTCTAAATGCAGATTCTACTTGCTTTGGCTTTCTCCTAAGCCGAGATTTTTATTATGTAATATCGCAGTTTTGTGGGAAAACTAGATTTTTTTAAAATTCAGAGAAATGCATCATCATTAAACTATTTCTACGAAATAGAAACAGAGAAAATTCAAGTCCTGTTCAACTGGGGACAAGCACATCACATTTTGGGAAATAGAGGGATGAGGTTTCGGTGCCGGACTAGAAGTCACAGGCCAGAGTTTGGGGACTAGCTCTGCCGCTTAGGAAGCTGTGTTTACAATCCAGGCACATAGGACATTTTTTACTAAATGATAGCAAATACACCATTTATTTTCATGTCATCCCCTTATTATGTTTTATCCCTCAAGTAGTTTGCCTCGTCTCAGTATCTTTGGAAGGAGAGGAAGAGGCCTTTCAACTGGAGGTTTTCTAAAAGCAGGATGAGCACTATTTCTGCTATGCTTGCTGAAGTAGATAATGTCTGGTAACTCAAAAGAGACAAACCTAGGAAAAGTGAGTTAATTTTATAAGCCTGCGTTGTGATTCTCAGATGTGGATATTAAAAAGCCAACATTTTTTGCAAGAGCCATTCAGGACCCCAGGGGAAACTTGATCTGTCTGAATAATAATAAACTATTATGATAATAGCCAAGTGCACCTCACAGTGGTACTAAGTTTTAATGACTCAATATTTGTGGAGCCCTTTGAGCGCCTCCGAAGTTATGTAAGCATAAATGAATAAGTAGGGACATTACATACCATTGTTATTTCTGTATTAAATCTCTCTTGATAATTTTTATAATATCTTATAAGGTAGGCACTGTATGAAACTAATATATGAACAAAGTTATGGAAGAAATAAAATATAAAATACTATATAGTAGTGCTTTCCAAGAAAATAATTATACTCTCATATTAGTGGGAAAGTAGGAGGCATTAATTGCACCTCTAAAAAGTCATTCCTGGTAGTAAAGAAGGAAAATGGGAATCTGGTATAGATACTTAAGATATAAAAGGCTGTAAAAAGTTTTAAAAAATACTTGGTAATTTTTTTTTTTTTTGCTAATTTTTTTTTCTATAGAGGAGACAGCTAAGTTTTTAAATGTATCTTTTCATATTGAAGAAATTTTAATGATTTTTCACTGTTTAATTTATGATTTGATAAACATTTTATGCATTATTTATACATACATTTTTCATCCTGCCCTTCTATCCTCTCCTCTCTCCCTAACACTATCTATGTACTAGGATAGTGCTCTTAATATTCTAAGTTAAAATAGAATATTTTAGAATATTAAGCCTCACAACCGTATTTAACCGTATAGTCACATGTTGCAAAACGCACCATCTGTGATACTGTCCTGAATTTTAACTGAGATAGCTAAAAATAAAATACAATGGCTCAAATAATCTCTTCCATGCTTTGCTGTAATACCTGGATCTCTATCAATGGAAGACTCATTTCTGTTAGCAAATGTCGTCCCTTAAAATGGAAAATCCCCTGAGAGAAAGAATCCTGTAGAGGAGACTGCTTTTTTCATTCTTGCCTTTTCCCTTTCACCTAGTTGACATCATTTCCCTCAAGACAAAGGGGAATATCTAAGGGTGAGAAAGAAAAGAAAAACAATCTGGTCACCTCTTATGAGGAGAGTAATTCTGGGAGGGACAACTCTGTACCAAGTGTATTGGTGGTGGTAGTGTTTTAGTTGTTAGTGAAAGAATCCTGCTTTGTCCCCGAGGCTGGACTCAGACAGAGGTTGGCTGGCTGGAAGGCCAGTTCACCCTCCTGAGTAGCCGGGACTACAGGCATGCACCACCATGCGCAGCTAATTTTTATTTTTTATTTTTTTTGTAGCATCTACAACTCCTGACATCAAGCCATCCTCCCACCTTGCATAGGCCTCCCGAAGTGCTGAGATTATAGGCCTGAGCCCAGCCCGTATTGCATTCAAGCAGATTTCACTTCCAGAGACAGGACAGGGAATAAGGAGGGCATCAATAATAAATCCACGTGCTTCACATTCCTCCCATGACCAGATGTGATTGACAAGAAGCAGCAGGGTCACGTGCCCCTAGTAGTACCAAGATTGTATCCACTCACTGAATATTCTCCTCAGTATTCCACTTTCTATTTAGGACGTTAATCTTTTGAGCACAGTTTTTTATGTTTGGAACACCCTAAATTTTATCACTCAAGTAGCATTATGATCAATACAACTATTAGAGCTGATCAAGAAGGCCTCTACCTCAGCAGGTGCTTAAAACTGCCCTTGACCATGCTCTTCCCATAGGCCAAGGGCACGTGGCTACCCTGAGCCTGTGCTCCCAACTTGTAGATCATGCCATGAGTCCCTGAGACCCTACCTGTGGTTCTCAGCCTTCCTAATGCCACAGCCCTTTAATATAGTTCCTGTGGGTCGCGACCCACAGGTTGAGAACGCTGCACGGTCTAGATTGTCTGTTTGTGAGACCCAAGTCCACTTCTCAGCCCTGTGGGGCTCTCTCCTGGAGTAGCTCATCCTGCTGACCCTGCCTGCCTGTGGCATTCACAGCTGTTAGGAGAGCTGTCCACTGGGCACACTTCAGATGCAGGAGGATGCTGGGGTCAGAAAGAGAAGGAAGAGAAGTTGGTGGATAGAGGGAGCTGCAGGCAGGGAACCAGCTTCCTCCATTGCCTGTTCAGCTGCACAGTAGAGTCTATAAAATTCCAAATGAGAACCTGGCCTTCCGGGCTCAGGCTCCGTCCAAGGTATTTAAAGAAGACCCCAGGATGCAAGATCACTAAGCGGGTATCTGTCTTTTCCCATAGCCTGTCTTTTCTGCCTTTGGCAGAAAATTAATTTTGAAATTGTGCAGTTGATGTCACTGTTTGTTTACACTTATTTAAAATTTTGTCCCTGTGAACTTATGTTTGTTATTATAAAGATATAATCTATTTCATAGTTTGTTGGCTTGTTAATTACATTTTAAAAATTTAGACAAGCTGACAAAAATTATATAATAGGCACTCATGACCTTCCTGGGTACAGGTTTGGTATAAGGGTGAGAGGAAATTAATGATTCAAATGAATATTTTTATATTTTCACCCTACAATGCAAAAAAGAGGAATTATTATGCAGATTATGAAGTTTTCCTGAAGTCATACTTTAATAGCATATATCAAACTAGCTTTCATTTTCCTATTGTAAGCAAAGCACTGATCTATATATAAAATGGAAAAATGATTAAACTTATAATAAGAAGTCTGCATAGATAAGTGGCTATTGTGTAGAAACCCATATTATAGTACATTGAAAAATTATTGTGGAACTTTATCTTAGGCAATAGAATGGAAGAATTTTACAAGTAACCCTTTATGTTACATATATCAGAAACTTGAGACCCAGATCCTCAAATAAGGCCCAATTATTTCACCATATTTCTAACTGAAAGAATTTTTGCTATAATCCCTCCAAAAATAGCTGATCTGTCATTAAGACAAAATACACATGCTGTTATGCTTAATATTAACTATGGCTCTCCAACAAAAGACTACGTTTCTGTAAATCAGGTATAAATATTCCCTGATCCCACAGCTCTAGATTCCTGGTTTGTTATCTAACAATTGCTAATAATTGCTTATTATGTGATTACTGTTTAGCAGCTTACTTGTAATTCATTGACTATTATCAATCAAATACTCTGTGAATCTAGGGAAAATATATGTATAGCATTAACTGGGTAGTAATGGTCCATAGCTCTCAATTTAAGGACTTCTCACCTAAGTAATGAAGGGACTCCTGAACAGGATATTTTCATTTGGCAGCGTGATTCTTTAGAAGCCTTTATTTTGTCCAAAAATTGTGTTTGCTTTGGATCTTTTATCACTATTAGTAAGGGAAACAGCCCCACTTTTCAATTTTTTTACTAAAACATTAGAGTGTAACTGGTCCTGTATATACTTGGCAAAAGCTTAATTCAGTTTTTTAAATCATGAACTATTTTTTTAAAAGCTTAACATTATTATTATGAAAATTACTTTAACTTTAAAGAAAAATATACATTCCATTTTGAAGATTATGTTTATATTTTATCTACACGACACAACTAAAAATTGACAGTGTGGGGAGGAAAGATTTCAACCCTACATTGATTTCATTTGCATGACAAAAGAGAATGTGCATTTTTACAAAATTGAAATAGAACTTACATAAAATAAAGTGCCCAAATCTTAAATATATAACTTGATAAATTTTCATGTTGAATCACTCATATAACCGCTGCCCTAATCAAGATATAAAATATTCCAGACTCCTTCCCTAAAGATTCTCCTGTGTATTCGCTCATGATTCTGCCTTTGATCACCACACACCACATATGCTTTTTTGTGTGTCTGGTTCATTTCACTCAATGTTAAGTGCGTCAGGTTCATGCACATCGCTGTGTGTATCAATGATTGGTTCTTTTTTCACTGCTGTACAGGAACTGGTAGGTCAAAGTGTATCATATTAGTAGGGAATACTAAACGGTTTTTCTAAACTGATGGTAATAATAAAAGGTCCAGTAATTCCACATTGTCCCCTAGTCCCTGATATGTTTGGTCTTTTTCATTTGGCCATTCTGGTAGATACGGAGTGGCTTTAAATTGCATTTTTCTAATAATTAATATTTTGAGGGTATTTTTATATATGTAATGCATTATTTGCTATTTTCTCTTAGGACATGTTTAAATCTCTTACTTATTGAAAATCATTTCTTATTTATTAGAAAAATTTTTGTACATGTTATGTTTATGAACCTGTTATTTTGCACATTCACATTGCAAACCATCTCTCAGTTTTGGCTTGCATTCATTCTCTGAACAATTTATTTTAATGAATTAAAATTCTTATTTCAACAAATGTCAGTAATTTTATGTTTACTTCATAGTCAATTTCTACTATTTTTTTTGAAGAGCCTTATTGTTTTAACTTTCACATACGAGTCTATGCTCCATTTTCAAGCAATTTTTTCATCTATTATAAAGGATCATGTTTTCTTTTTAAAAAATATTCATAGTCCAAATGACCTATCACCATACTTGAGAAGATTATTACATCTCCTTGCAATATAGTTGAGTTTCTACTCTAAATTACATGACCATTTTGTATGGGCCTATTTATAGACTTCCTATTTTTTTCATGGGTTTATTTTAGTGTCCTTGCACCAACATCCCACTGTCTTACTGTTTCTTTTAATAGTTATTTGTATCTATTAATGTACATTTTCCAACTTTGTTCTTCTTTAATATTGGGGGATCTTCTAATTCCTTTGTATTTTCATATACATTTTAGAATCATCTCAATTTCCTCTAAAAAAAACTACAGAATATTTGGGGGTGGGGAATTTTATTGAATCTATAGACCAATTTAAGAAGTAGTCACATGTTTAAATATTTTCTTCTAATCTAGAATATCTTCGTATCTCTGCACCTTAGTTCTTTACTTTCTGTCAGTAGTGTTTGCAGTTTTGAAAATTAACCAAGGCTTTTCTAACTCAGATTTTCAGCTCTGAAATGTCAGCTCCTCTGACATTGTAGGTTGGATAGTTCTTTGTTGTATGTAGAAGTGGGAAGAGGGTCAGGGGTCCTGTCCTGTTCATTATAAGGTGTTTAGCAGTATCCCTAAACTGCTAAACACCTTATAATGTTTAAGAGGGGGCAGGTGCGCATTGGCCCCAGCTGTAGCAATGGCAGCAGTGGGATGAGTGTTCTCAGTTTGTACACAAGTATGTGGTGGCTCTGCTGCTGGTAGGCTGGAGAGTCTCTGCCATGGTGTTTGCTATAGGCCCTGGCAGCATCTGCAGGTGGGGAGAGCCAATCTTCAGGGTATGTGCAAATGTACTGCAGCACTACTGCTGGCAGGGGCAGGATTGCTGGCATTGACAATGGCCCTGAGCAGGCAGGTTTCAGGCTCTGAGGGTATGAGCTATGGCTTCCTGTGTCTTGGTGGCAGCCTTTATGGTATGCTGCACCATCTGTTTCCTGGGCTCAGAACACTGGGTGTTCTAGAATGTTCAAGACCTTGCCATTTCACAGGTTCACCCATCATCTTTCCACTGCAGCCCACTAGGTGGATGTACAGAGGATATCAGTGCGGGTCCAGGGATGCGAAGATATAGGAGATATTGGGCCCCAGGGCAGAATGCAGTCTTTTGGGGCTCGGTTCCCAAAATGGTGCCATGGTACAGCTGTCTGGAACTTGAATCACGTGTGGGGCCCAGCATGAGCCTCTCCCTGGAGCAATGCCATCAGATCTTCTCCAGGCAGCTTCCTATGCTCATTTCAGGGCCTGCAAGGGTGGAGGGCCTCTTCCATGGCAGGTGTTGCAGGAGTCCATGGTAGAAATGTAGATTGCTGGGGGTCTCCCACCAACCCTCTTCTTTCACTGAGGATCCTCTCCAGGCTCCCAAACAATCCGGGCTCAGCTGGCTGCTTCAGTTCTCTCTCCTTTAGTGCCTGCAGGATTTCCTGTCACTTCTCTGTTGAATTCCAGAGTTCTCTCTTCCATTCTCTGAAGTGTGATTATCTACTCATTTTTGGTTCTTTGGGAAGAAAAGAATGCTTGATCCTTTTATTCACTGTCTTGAAGCTCTTACCTCCTGCATACCAATGTTGATGTTTAGCTATTGCTAAGGACTCTTGACCTATTTTTTAAAATACTTTTTAAAATTTAGCAGGTAATGTCTTAAATTGATTTGCTTCTGTTCAATGTAACAAAATATGAATTACTATATATTAAAAAATAATAGCATTAAATTATTTTAAGGCACTTGATTCTTTTCCAAGGTTAATCACAGGATATTTTTATTACATCTAAGCTTTTATTACTAAATCACAAAAATCAACAGCCTGTTGACTACAAAATTTAAATTTATTTCTTATGCTCATAAAATGGTATAAAAATTTATCACACAAAAGATTCTTATTTTATTTTTAATTAGGCATCAAAACATTTAAACTAGAGAGAGAAATGCCTTTATAAGTCATTAAAGAGCACTTAATTTTCAGGGCTTTGCAATTTGATAAATTAGTTAAAAAACTTTTTAAAGGAAGAAAACAAAATATAACCTATTATACTAAACCTATATTATAAAACATGCCTGTATTATAAAACATGCCTATTTCTAAGATTAGAAGTGTGATTAAAGCAAATCTTAAAAGTGATTTTTAAAAATAGGGGGAAAGTGTTCTGTCAATAAAAAAGGAATATCAAACATCAATCTCAGATCACAATTAAGGAATGTGTGTCTAAGGCAATTAAGTGTAGTTGTTATATAGTAATACATTCTAAATTAATTTATTAATTTTTATAACTTCTAGGTTTTTAGGGTAGGGGAGAAAAATATAGCAATTATACCAGTTATTATCAGTCAGGGCCCTGGTAAGAAACATCTCTGCACTCAGGTTTGGTTATTAAGGGGAAGTTTAGAAAAATGATTCTTTACAATAGTGAGAACATAGTTTAGAAAAAGCACCAAGGGATGATGAACCACTCCTATGTAAATAACAACAGACCTTTGTTACCAGCCCTAGCTATAAGGAAGATAGGGGAGACAGCAGCAATTACCAGATGCAGGAGAAGAAAGCCACGTTGATCAGGTTTCCTGACAGCAGTCCAGACAACAAGCTGGAAGGAAGCGTGGAGGAATGTGAATGAATGAAACTTGACTTTACTCCCTTCCCACTCTTCAGGCTCCTGGCTTGGTCCAACTGGCTGAAGCCAAAATCTGTGAGCAAAGAAATCACTGATTTTTCCTGAAGTCATCCTTTGGGGACATAGGACAGAGCAGAGAAAGATAGCAATGGTCTCTGTAAGAACATGCAGAAGGTGTTAGGCATAGCAGTGGAAACAAAACAAAAATTAATATCTCAAAAAGTGCCCTCTGGCAGAAGCAAATAAATTAGGATTCTTAACATAAATTATAAAATAGCGATTTAAATGAGACTTCAACTTGGGTTTAATTTACTTTATCACATTATCTCTGTGTCCCACTACTTTTTAAATAATATCATGTAAAAGTTTAATCAGAAATATGAAAATTAGTTTAGAAAAAATCAATCTTCGTAATGGCTATGCAATAAGCCAATAGACTTTAAAATGTTACTGCATGGTAAGTGGCTTGGTGTGATTGTCCAAGCAAGCCCTATGGGGTTCAATATGAGTGCTATGAAGTGGAATGAAAAGATATGGAAAAAAAGAGTTTTTCAATTGATTTTAATAACCTTGGAAATTAGAAATAGATATTCTCTGACAAATAGCTTAACTCAATTTTCAGTTGAAGTTTTATTGCACTGTAGCTTTTCAAGCAAGTTATGGTATTAAAGAAAAGTGGATTTTGTATATACATCTTTATCTCTTGTTAATTATACATTATACATAACCAATTTTCTAATTAAAAAATCATATCCTATGATGATAATCATACTGAAAAATACTGAGGATGATTAAGATTCTTTAAATTTCGATTGCATTTGGAAACTTTATTTTCAGTGTCTGAAAATTATTTATAACAATCCAGCATCATAATGCTGAGTTGTTTCTTCACCTGTGTGAGAACTATGAAGTGGTGATTTGTATCTAATTAGTAATAGTTGCATTAACTATATGTGTAATTATATCATTATATAATTATATAGATATAATTCTGTTATTCATTTTGAATTATCATTTATTATAATTAATTGCTCTTGCAAAATGGGTCTTCTGATAATTAATGGTCACTTCAAGCTAAGTAAAAGTGATTATCTACCTATGCAAATTTATTTCTGTACTAAATACTGTTAGTTGCCTACTCAATGTTTATTTTTCTTGTCTTTTTACTAACAAAACCTCATTTGTTTTTGGTGGCAGTATTTCCAACTACATAATAATATTCTGGAGTGGTTCACAGCTTACAAAAATAAGATGGAAGTAGAAGGTTTCTTGGAACACTTGTCCATTCCTACTGGAGGCACTACCTGTCCTCCTTTTTTCTTCCTGCCCGAAACATGGATGTGAGCCTGAATGTGATCAATTATATTATGGGATTGTGGGTCAGCAAGGATGAGAATGGCAAACAAATGCTTATATAGCAGAGTGGAAAGAGAAAGAGCCCAGGCCACTGGTTATACTATGGAACCACAGTACCATATTCAAACTTTCAGTCCCTGGAGTTGTTGCTATGTCATAAAAATTAATCCCTATTCACTAAAATGCAGTTATTAGGTTGTCTGCTATCACCGTGTGAATGCAATTTTAACATTACCCCTTTAATATTATATATATAATACATCTATATATAGTATGTGTATATATGTATTATATATGCATGCATATATGTATATTAATATAATAATATTATATATTGTTATGTTAACATGAATATAATATTAATATATAATTCATATTACATATGAATTAAGGCCTTTCACGCTTTCCAAAATCTGTCCATTTGAAATGCCTCTTGTTGGAAATGCAGAATCCTGGAAATGGTGTTGTCCAGTCCTCTTACTATTACTAAAAATGCTGATTAAGGTTTAGTGTG
This sequence comes from Arctocebus calabarensis, assembly GCA_963573935.1. Lineage (NCBI taxonomy): Eukaryota > Metazoa > Chordata > Mammalia > Primates > Lorisidae > Arctocebus > Arctocebus calabarensis. The sequence goes on along the minus strand of CAUYON010050789.1, from coordinate 15,577 downwards.
TCTTTGGTAGGACCAAGGATTCTGCATTTCTTTCTTTTTTTTATTGTTTCAGGTTCATTGAGGGCACAAAGAATTAGATTGCACTGTTTCCATTTTTTAGGTAAAGTCCCTCTTATAAGTGTGTCCCATCACAAGAGAGGTGCCACGCACTGTACCCTCTCTTCCCCCTCCCTCCCGGACTCCCCCTGCTCCCTTAATCTCCTGCCCCTCACTTTGAATTGATTTGAGATTTTTGTAGATTCTAGTTAACCCTTTGTCTGGTTCATAACATGAAAATATCTTTTCCAATTCTGAAGGTTGTCTATTTGTTGTAAATGTTGTGTCCTTAGCTGTGCAGAAGCTTTTCGGTTTAATTAAATGTCATTTGTTTATTATTGTTGTTGAAATTGCTGCTGAAATCTTCTTCCTAAAATATTTCCCCAGGGTGACATGCTAAAGAGGTTTTTTCTACATTTTCTACTAGGATTTTTATTGTTTCATGTCTTAGATTTAAAACTTCTATTCTGAGCGGCACCTGTGGCTCAATGAGCAGGGCACCGGCCCAGTATCCCAAAGGTGGTGGGTTCTAACCTGGCCCCGGCCAAACTGCAACAGAAAAATAGCCGGGCGTTGTGACAGTCACCTGTGGTTCCAGCTACTCCAGACACTGAGGCAAGAGAATCGCCTGAGCCCAAAAGCTGGAGGTTGCGGTGAGCTGTAACACCACAGCACTCTACCGAGGGTGACAAAGTGAGATGCTGTCTCTAAAAAAACCAACCAAACAAAAACTTCTATCCTTCTTGAGTCAATTTTTCTAATTAGAGAAAGGAGTGGTTCCAGTTTCAGTCTTTTACATATGGTTATCCAGTTCTCCCAGCACTCTTGTTGAATAGAAATTTTTCTCCCCAATGCATGCTTTTTATTTGGATAACTAAAGATCCGATGGCCATACAAGATTAGCTTCATGTCTTCATTTTCTATTGAGTTCCATATGTGTATATTTCTATTTTTATGCCAATATTATGCTGTTTTGATCACTGTGGACTTATAACCTGAAGTCTGGTAGATGATGCCTTTGGCTTTGTTTTTATTACTAAGAATAGCCTTGGCTCTACAAGCTTTTTCCTGGTTCCATGCAAAACAAAGAACTACTTTTTCCATTTCTTCAAAATATGCTGTTGGCATTTTTATAGAGATTGCTTTGAATCTCTAGTCACACTAAGATGCTTTGGGTAGTGTTGATATTTTAACAATGTTGATTCTTCCCAGCCCCAGGAGCATGGTATGTTTTATTTATAAGTTCTACATAATTCACTTTGTAGAGCTCCTTTGCCTCATTTGTTAAGTAGTTCTTCTTTTTTCTTTTTCTTTCTCTTTCTTTCTTTCTTTCCTTTTCTTTTCTTTTCTTTTTTTTTTTTTTTTTTTTGAAGCTACTGTGAAAGGAGTTATGTCCTTGATTTGCTTCTCAATTTGGCTATTACCAGCATATACAAAGGTTACTAATATGTGGACTTTGCTTTTATACCCTGAGACATTAGTTTATTTCTTGATCACTTCCAAGAGTACTGTGGTTGAATCTCTGGAGTTCACCAATAATAAGATCATATCATGAGCAAAGAGCAAGAGTTTGACCTCCTCTGCCTCCATTTGAATGCCCTTAACCTCCTTCTCTTGCCTGATTGTACTGGTTCCAGAACTATGTTGAATAGTAGTGGTGGTAGAGGACATCCTTTTCTGGTTTCCCTTCTAAGTGGAAAAGCTTTCAGTTTTATGCTATTTAGTATGATATTGTCTGTGGATTTGTAACAGATGGCTTCAATCAGGTTAATAAATGTGCCACCAATGCCTATATTCTAAACGTTCATGGTAGAAAACAATGCTGAATTCTGTCAAATGTTTTTTCTGCATCTATTGAGAGGTCATATGATCTTTGTTGTTGCTTCTATTTATATGGTGAATTACATTTATGGATTAGTGTATGTTAAACCAACCATGTATCTCTGGGATAAAGCCTATTTGATCATGATGTATAATTGTTTTAATGTGTAGCTGTAATCTATTTGCTAAGATGTTGTTATGTTTCATCTATATGCATTAGTGAAATTGGTCTGTAGTTCTTTTTTTAGTTGAATCCTATTCTGATTTTGGGATCAGGGTAATGTTTGCTTCATAGAACATACTGGGGAAGATTCCTTTCTTCTTAATATTTTGGACTAAGTGCTGCAGTATAGGTAAAAGCCCTTTTTAAAAGGTTTGATAGAATTCGAGTATGAAGCCATCTAGTCCAGCTTCTAGTTTGAAGCTTTTTTATTGTTTATTCAATTTCTGTGCTCGATATTGATCTGTTCAAGAGACCCATTTCTTTTTGATTAAGTCTAGAGAGATGGTGTGATTTCAGATATTGGTCCAATTGGTCCATTTCCTCCACATCGTCAAATTTCTGCACTTAGAATTTCTTGTAGTAGTCAGAAATAATCTATTGTATCACTATTATATCTTTTATTTCCTCTTATTCATTTCTGATTTAGGTTATTACAGATCTTTTCTGTTTCTGGTTAATTTGGTCAAAGATTTATCAATTTTATTTATTTTTTCAAAGAATCAACTCTTTGTTCCATTAACTTTCTGGATGATTCTCTTGTTTTCAATTTAATTTATTTCTGATTTAATTGTGGTTATTTCATCTCTTCTGCTAGCTTTGAGATCAGTTTGCTCTTCCATTTCCATTTTCTTATGATGATTAAGTTGTTTATGTGCTCTATTTCTGATTTTTGAATATAGGCATCTAAGGTGATGAATTTCCTTCTTAAGGTTGCTTTTGCTGTATCCTACAGGTTTTGGTAGCTTACAGCTTCACTGTTATTATGTTTGAAGAATTGAATAATTCCCCCCTTTATCTCTTCCTTGAACCAACTATCATTCAGCATAAGGTTGTTTAATTGCCATGCCTTTGTGTGGCATGAAAATTTATACCGAAGTTGAGTTCCATCTTTATTGTCTTGTAGTGTGAATAGATATCAGGCATAATTTCAATTCTTTTAATTTTGTTTAGTTTTGATTTGTGTCCTAGAATATGTTCTATTTTTGGAGTATGTTTCATAGTCTATTCCTTAACTTTGGTGTAGTGTGTTCTGTATATATCTATTAAGCCAAATTGTTCTAGGGTCACATTTATATCCCTTGATTCTTCATTTAGTTTCTGTTTAGAGGATCTGTCCAGTTCAGCCAAAGGGGTATTTTAAAGCCTTCAGGTATTATGGTGGTGTAGGATATCATATTGCTCAGATCAGTTATGGTCTGTTTCATAATCTGGGAGCATTTAAATGTGGTGCATAAATATTTAGAATTGAAATGTCTTCTTGTTGTATTGTTTCCTTGACCAGTATGAAGTTACCATCTTTGTCTTTCTTAACGTTAGTTGCTTTAAATCCACCTGTATCTGAAATAAGATTGTGACTTCTCCTTTCTTCTGATTTCTATTTGTCTAAAATATTGTATTCCAACCCTTCACCCTGAGTCTTATTTTATCCTTCAAGGCTCGGTGTGTTTCCAGGAGACAGCATATAGATGATTGGTGCTTTTTTATTCAATCAGTTAGTCTGCACCTCTTCAGTGGAGAACTCTAGTCTTTTATATTGAGAGAAATGATAAATACGATAGAGTTCTAGTCATCTTATTTTGTGAAAGTCTGTTGCTTTGTTTTATCTTTTGCACCATTGTGGAAGCTAGGCTTTGTCTTTTAGTTTCTGGGTGTTTACATTGCTGGTGACCCATTGTGTTCATCAGTGTAGAAAACAGGTATGAGTATTTCCTATAGAGCTGGTTTTGTGGCAAATTTCCTCCGTGTTTGCATGTCAGTAAAAGATTTGATTTTTCCATCAAATTTGAAGCTTAGTTTAGCAAGATACATGATTCCAGGCTGAAAATTATTTAATTTAAGAAGGTTAAAGTTAGATGTCCACTATATTCTGGCTTGAAAAATATTAGGTGATGTCTGCTATCATTGTAATGGATCTGCCCCCTATAGATCAGTTGGTCCTTATTCCTAACTGCTTGCAGAATTTTCTCTTTTGTCTTAAATTTGGACAAATTCATTAAAATGTGTCTTGGAGAGGCTCTATTTGTGTCGAGACAATTCGGAGTTCAATATCCCTCTAAAGGAGAGTGTTAGAATCTTTGGTGATCCTAGAAGAATTTTCATTTGTGATATCCTCCAGTAGGGCTTCCATTCCTTTGGTTAATTCATATGTTTTAATGCTTTATGAAGTTTCATAATTCTCTCTGTTTTTTCCTTCTTCTCTTCTGTCTCTTTAAATGTCTGGGTTAGCTCAAGAGCCTTATTTTCTAGTTCTGAAATTCTTTCTTTCCCATGGTCTAATCCATTATCGATACTTTCTACAGCATCTTCATGTTTCCTCATTGGCTCCTTTAATTACTTAAGCTTCTATGTATCCTTTCTAATTTTTTCATGTCTTTCATTATTTGGGTGAGTTTTTGTAGTTCTTTTTTGTTATTTTTCACTTTCTTTTCAAATCCCTTCATTGTTTTGCCATCCATATTCTAAACTCCTTTTCTGTCATTTTCATATTTTCTTTATAAGTGTAAGATCCCTTGGAGGGGTTGATTTATGCTGGTTTTTCATGTTGCCAGAACTTTTCTATTAGTTCCCCCTCATGTATGTTTTCTTCTTGCTCACTTCCTTCCCCTACTTTTTCCTCTCATTTCCTCCTTCTCTTTAAATAAGCTCTTTTCTGTGCTTAGGTTTTGAAGTCTCCTTTTAGCATTAGGGCCAAAAGAAAGAGAAAAGAGTGAAAAGGGAGATAAGAAAGAAAAAAGGAGGGTTAAAGAGAAAAAAATGCAACAATTAAGAGAAGAAGGACAGAAAGGGAGAGATGGGAATAATAGTGGTGTTCAGCAGGGTGTCTCCTCCCACATCCACAATTCCAGGGCTCTGGGGTCAGTCTGGGTGGCTCCCTCAAGGTCAGGTGCTCCTTAGCAGCCTAAGCTAAAGCAAGACCCCAACTCTGCCAAAGAAAAAAATAAGTAGTATGGTGCAGTGGGGACCTAGCAACAGCATCCTTCCAAAGATCAAAGCTAGAAGGACATCTAAGACCAGAAGCTTAAAGTTTCCCCGAGTCAGGCCAATACCTTGTCACCCAGCCCAAGCCTCAGAGGTAAGCATCTGTTGCATAATTAGATTACATAATGAAATAGAATAAAATAGATCAGAAAAAAGGAAAAAAATATTTAAAATATATAAAATTATTAAAATCAAAATTATATAAAATGTAAAAAAAGAGATACCTTAATTTTTTTCTATCTTCTTGGAGCACCCACTGATGTCCAGCAAACTATTGCAATATGTATACTTTTATTTTTTATATGTATGTGGGAAGGATGAGAGAAGTAGCAAAATCTCTACCAAAAGATAGAAAAGAGGAGAGAAATAGAAAAGAAACAAAGAATAAAGTGGGCAGAAAACCCAAAGGAAAGTGGAGCACTTGCTATTGAAGACAGTAAAAGTGAAAAAATAAAATACAACAAAAACAAGGAAAAGTTGAAAAAATTAAAGTATACACATTGCAGTAGTTTGCAGGATATCAGTGGGTACTCCAAGAAAATAGGAAAAAAGAGGAAAACGATATAAAATGCAATTGTTGCCTGATATCAGGTAGCACTCTTGGGTTAGGAGATGCAAAGCACGCATACTGATTCTGCTGCATAGGATGGAGGCTGGAAGACACTATCCAGTTGCCAAGGAGGACTGGTCCCATCTTTCTGATTTATTTGCCCTCAAACAGAGTTTGGTTGCTTTGATAGTATTCAATCTCTGTGGGATTGGGAGCTTGGAGCTCTTGCTATACTACTTAGGAGACACACCTCAACTTTCCAAATAGTGCCCCTTGGTCACAAAGTAGCTTTCCCCAGGGTAGAGGGAGCCAACCAACTCACCCAGAGGACGGCTGCTCAAGTGCAGCAAGTGTGCCAAATGTGGCTTTGCACAAGGACCCTTTGCACTATTCCTTTGGGGTGGTCCTCCTACAGTAGTGGCCCCTGTTGGCAGTTGAACTGATGAGACCTTTACCTTGACCAGTGGTTCAATCCTGGCCACCGGGTGCTGTTCAAGTTCACTCCCTTCCTTAAGCCCTCCGAAGGTAGCTCCTGCAAGCAGTCAAGTAAAAAAAAAAACCTGCAGAACAGGGCTTCCCAGTCTCTAGCCCTCTGCTGGAGGGCCAGCTGGCCTGGGCCTGCACTTGTCTTCTGTGCCAGCCTTCCACTGCTCTTGACCTCATTGGCTCCTGTTGTCTCCTGCTGTTTCACTGTGCCCCCAGAGCGGTGTTTCTAGGCAGGACCCCAGCCAGAAGTGGGGAGTCCTCTCTTCCTGGTTTCACCATGAATGGCTGCTAAAGGGATGTCTTTAGTCTGTGATCTTACTCATGACTTTTAGCTTTAAAGTATATACTGCATATTGAAGGATAGCATGTCAACTCCCCACCATTTAAGGTATCATCCTCAGGCCAAAGCTGGGCACTTAGGAGGCCATTTCAAAATTTTACCAGCCTTACAGCTCTTAAGTTATGCGATATATATATAGTAGGACCAGTGGAGTCCATGGTCTCATGCCATTTCTCGTACTTCTTATGCCATAAAATGATTCCTTAATATCAGTCACAGATCAACCCTAAGTAAAACATTTCTTGAAAATTCTCAATATTTCTTTTCCTTGAGAATGCAGTTGTCTGGATATACATGAGAGATCAGAATATACCATCTCATAAAATGAAGGATTGTTAAGCTGAAGAAAACAGAGAAGCAGATGCAGAAAATCTTCTACCCTTTCACTGTTTGGCTAAACACAGAACATGCATTTATAGAGAAAAAAGGTATTCAGCAACCCCACTTCTCCCATGGAGAACATAGGTTTACCACTGAAAACAGTTTTAGACCCTTACCTTCTGGAATAGTTATCAGACAAATCTACATAAACAAGCTTTTCTAACTAGCCTTTATTTGCCTTTTGGGTTTGTTTTTTTTTGTTTGTTTTTTTTTTTTTCCTTCTCACAAGTTGCTAAAGACTCAAAGTTCTTTTCCTTTGTCTTATCATTTCTCTAAAAATTTACTGTTCTTTGTTGAAGATTCTATAGAAGCTGGAATGGAAAGCCATTTCTTTAAATTCTACTCATTCTCTGAATGCAATACACATGTTAATACAACTTTATTTTTCTCTTACTAATCTGTCTTTCAGTAAAGGAATCTGTTTTAACTAAGAATTTATAGGAGCTAAAGAAAAAATATTTTGCCTGTCTAGGGACAGATAAAGAATTACCTACCATTACTCCTTGGTGTAGGGTTCTTCATTATTGGCACCAAGGATCTCTTCCAAAAGGGAATGAAAATGGTTTGGGTCTAGAAACTGAGCTTGTATTAATCATTTCTCCACTGTAGAAGCTGACGTCAGCCTTCTAGTTACCTGCTCTTGGCATTTTGGGGTTACATAAATCAAGTAGTACTCTTACTGACTACCTTTCAATCTTGCTCCTAGAGCCACTTTATTTAACATATTAGTCCTACTTTTAATTGTCAGCTGTGCTTTTTAGGGGGTCAGAAATGTTCTTTGAAATACCAGAGAATCAATGTCTGCCATCCAGTTTCTTTAAAAATCTCTTATTTCTCAATAATAACTGGTGGGAGTTTGTAGATAAATACTACTGCCCCCTCATATTTAAGGGAATTCTGTTTGAGGAGTGAGTCCGACACTGTGCCTAAGATAAGGACCCAGCTGACAACCGTGGTAAATTTCGTATTTGATTTCTTTCCTTCTGTGGCTTGTTTTTCTACTATCTTGTAAGTGCTAACCTAAAATTAACTTCCAATAAAATACTATTTCAGGATCTACTTAGGATGGGACAATTGCAATTAAGCAGTTTATGCCAAAAGTAAATCCTTGATATGAGACAATGAAATTGGAATATTCACCAGCTAAATGCCAACAAAGTCCCATTGTTGGTGGTAAATAAAATCTGATAATCCCTGAGATCCTGTGCCATCTCTAAGATCTTCATTTGCTGAAAATGGGGATGGCCCACAGGTAGAAAGTGATGCATAGGCTCATATAATTTCAGGGGCACTCGAGAGATACAGGATATGATATAAGGATTATGTAATTCATTGGTCAGTATTAATTGCCATTAAGGTATAGAAAGAAGAAAATAACTGGCGTCGGCATCCATTCTGAAATCAGTGTACAGTGGAGAACACAGAAGATATTTAAAGAGAAATTTTTCTCCTACAAGTTCACTGTGCTATTTCTTTCTATTTTCATACTGGAAAAGTTCTGAAAAAATACTGGTAAACACCACATTAAAATGTTAAAGTTGTGTTGATGCATTTGTACAAGTCAATAGCATTTGGAAGTAAAGATAACAAATCAATAATTATGGCTTGGGTATCAATTTTAATATACAAAATAATAGATTTTTTCAAATATAGGCTCAATTTTGTACAAATAAAAATATTTATAGATTTTTGTAGATTCTGTTTGTAATAGTCCACCCCAACATAACTCAGAAACTAACAACAATGTTCAGTTTCCTATGATTGGTAATTAGCATTTTGTATATATAAATTGCTGGAGTTTAAATTACGTACCCTCTGAGGAATATTTCTAAGTCACAGTGAGAACATCAGTCTTGCAAAGTGACTTGTAATTTGGTCTCGTAGGCTCTTTATGACAAAAGCCCTTAACGATTTATCCTGGGCAACTGACTGAGAAGTCTAGCTCCTTTTCTCAAACTTTAGAACAGCAATTGAAACAGCAAATGTTGGCATTGGAATCACTTATACGCTTTCTTATAAAAATTTTAACTAGTTTTTGTGAGTTTCAAAAGTGCATTTGCTAAAACAGAATATAATTCATCAGCAACAAACTACTGTATTTTAGATGTTAATTTTCTTTTTTAAAATCCTTTGTTAGTACATAGTATAAATAAAGCTAAAATGCTCTGTTGATTCCTTCATGTATCCACCAAATATTTTCTCATCCCCTCCTATCCACAAGGCATGATGATTGGAGCTAAGAGTTTTTAGATAGCGTGGCAACTGAGATAGTGAAAACAGGCACACAGCTCTGGGAAAATAGATATGTCAGCTTCCTGGAGAGGCAAGGAGATTACCATGGAGAAAATAAAACTTGACACTGATCCAGAAGGGTTAGTAGAAATTGGTCTGTGGTTTTTTAGCCTTGCAGTATAGAGTGAATGAGAGATAAACCAGGGGAGGAATGAAGACACTTTAGCGACTAGGACTTGATATAGAAAATGACATGCTATGGAAGAGTGCCTGGGATACTGGATAGTTTTCATTATTCTCTAGTTCTTACTGAGGCTCTGTATCATTTTTGATAGCACTCTGGGCCTCTTGTCAGTGCTGGGGCATACCACAAGATGTTTCCTTTTCCCTAAGGTTAGATGTTCAGATGGACGTGAAATGGCATATGCAAATTCCGGACTTTGATCATTGTAAAACTTCTACAATAGCTGATGGAAGAAATGCTTTTTTAAGGCTCTGAGTTTGTTTGCAGGTCACTTGTGACAAGACCCAGCTTGTCTTCTTTCTACCCAGCCATGAATTTCCCAATATTTATTTTCTCATATGAAACAATATATTTGTGAGTAAGTCTGTGTCACACAATTACTAATACATGCATAGTGGAGAGAATATTTTCTTTTTTTGAGACAAAGTCTCACTATGTCACCCTCAGCAGAGTGCTATGGCATCATAGCTCACAGAAACCTCAAACTCTCGAGCTTAAGTGATTCTCTTGCCTCAGCCTCCCAGGTAGCTGGGACTACAGGCGCCTGCCACAACACCGGGCTATTTTTTTGTTAAAGTTGTCATTGTTGTTTAGCAGGCCCAGGCCAGGTTCGAAGCCGCCAGTCTCCGTGTATGTTGCCAGTGTCCTAACCACTGAGCCACAAGTGCTGAGCCTTGGAGAGAACATTTAATCTCAAAATTGACCATCAAATTCTTACTGTGAAGGAACTGCTACTGCTGAGGAAAAGACCCTGTTAAGTTATTTGGGGTGGAAAATATTATTCTGCAGAGGTCAAGGCAATAAAAGAGAAAGCTTAGGTACTCTACAAAACCGGACAAAAAAGAGAGCATGCTTTTCCCCCCTGTTCTTGCAAGGAAGAGAAAAGAGGGAAAGGCCAGAGAAGGAAACGATGAGAAAGTTATAGGCCAAATTCAATTAAGAATAAATGGCAACTTAGAAATGCTTAGTGGCATGGGTGGCTCTAGAAATGTTCCAGAGCATACATGTCCAATTAAGTTTATTATTTTCTATGTACAATGTAATCATTTAGCAAAATTTCTGCTTCTTGAAAGTCTTATATTATTGATTTAATTGGAGAGAGAGAAACAAACTATAGCACTTGGGTTAAGGTTATGCACATATGAAGGAATAAGAAGAAACAATAGAATCAACTACTTACCCTTCACCTAGAATTTGCAGAGGGGATTTAATATTGGTTTGAATCAATTTTATATTTATCTCAACTGAGAGGTACTAACTGGTGTAAAGTTTATACAAATTTACAATGATCAGTTTGCAATTAAGTTTTACTATGTATTATGCCTTCTCAAAGTCAAAAATTATTTCACGCTAATTCTCACAGAATACTAAAATTTAATATGTTCTTTAATACAGATGCTTCTTGACTTACAATAGGTTACATCTTTATAAACCTGTCATAAGCTGAAAGTATTATAGGTTAAGAATGCATTTAATACACCTAACCTCAACATCACAGCTTAGCTTAGGCTACTTTAAAAATGCTCAAAAGACTTACATTAGCCTGCAGTTGACGCAACCATGTAATACAAAGCCTATTTTATAATAAAGTGTTGACTATATTCATGCAATTTATTTAATACTGCTTTGAAAATGAAAAAAAGAATGGTGGTATGGTCACTTGAAGTATGGTTTCTATTGAATGCATATTGCATTCAAATTATCATAAAGTCAAAAAATCTTAAGTAGAACCATTGTAAGTAGAGGATTTTTTATATTGTGAATTAAATTTATTTTTGTTTATATAAAAGATGAAGAAATGTTACCTGTGTATTGGTTCCCATAGATTGTTAATAAAGAATTTTGGTTGTGATCACAATTTAGTGCATATTTATATATCTAGGCATCATCTAGTGTTAGATTTAACAATATGTGTTACCCACTTCCAAGCATTGGTGTAGTTTTTTCCTTACAAAATTTCAGGTTACTTTGATGACTTTCTGTAAGTTTCTACAGCAAAATAATATTGTAGTAAAAACAATGTTATAGGAGAATAGGAGTAAAGATTCCATAAACACTTGTCCACTAGTATTTATTTCACACTATAAATTAAAAGGATCAAATATCTCAGTCTTTACATGTGATTAGATAATGGATAAAAAAATACAGTTAGATACAACAAATAAGATCTAGTATTTTCTTTCTTTCCTTTTTTTTTTTTTTTTAGAGAGAGTGTTTCACTTTGTCACCCTCAATAGAGTGCAGTGGAGTCACAGCTCACAGCAACCTCCAGCTCTCAGGTTTAGGTGATTCTCTTGCCTCAGCCTCCTGAGTAGCTGGGACCGCAGGCACCCACCATAACACCTGGCTATCTTTTGTTGCAGTTTGGCTGGGACCGGGTTTGTACCCACCACCCTCGGTATGGGGCTGGTGCCCTACTCACTGAGCCACAGGAGCTGCCCAAGATCTAGTATTTTCTAGCAAAATAGGTGACTATGGTTAACAAAAATGTGTTGTCTATGTTTGAATAGTTAAGAGTGCAATTGAAGTGTTCCTAACACAAAGGAGATGATGGATAGCCCAATAACCTGATTTGATCATTATGCATTACGTTCATATGTCAAAACATCCTATGTACCCCATAGATATGTACAACTACATGTATCCATAATAATTAAAAATATTATTTAAAATATAAATTATAGTGGAACTAAGAAGTCAAATTGGGGCAAGTATTAAATAATTTTGAATCTGAGTGCCTTTATACAAACTGAGCTCCTATTGTATTAAATAGTATTATGTGTAATGTGTAAAAGAACCTACTCTGAACTTATCATCTTTATTCCTTATTCCATTACTTTACATTTATTGGTTGGATGATAAAGTTCATAAACTTATCCTAGAAAAAGTACTACATACTTCATTGCTGAATATTACATCACCTTTGAAATAGTCATCTTAGCCATCTGGTGACCATAGTGAAATTCAGCAATGAGGAATGTAGCACTTTTTCTAGTTTGAGCTCACAGATTTAGTTGTTCAGCCTCACATGTGATAATGTTACATTTACTATGCATTAAATTTTTTTTGAAAGATATATGCTTTATTTTAATGGTTATTAAACTAGTCTTTTTATTTTGCAGATGAGAAGCTTGAGACCATGACAGGTTAAGTGCTTTACACAGGCCATATGGTTAAATGATGATAAATTAAGGGCAAGAATTCAAGACTATGGAGCTGTAGACTAGTATCACACTGCTTTATGCCATGCTATTTTTTCCTAGTTGCACACTTGTACAACTCAGATCAATAGATTGGGAGAAACCACATTAAGATTTTCATACAGAGCAGTGTTATCAAAGCGTTGTCCCAAAGTGTAGACATACAAAAATCAATATCCTCTGGGCACTTGTAGGCGGGGCATATATATTCTTTTTTTTTTTTATTGTTGGGGATTCATTGAGGGTACAAGAAACCATGTTACACTGGTTGCATTTGTTGGGAAAAGTCCCTCTTACAATCGTGTTTTGCCCCCAAAAGGTGTGGCACACACCAAGACCCCAAGACGCCTCCCCCCTCACTCCTTCCCTCTCTCTGCTCTTCCTTTCCCCACCCCTCCCTCATTCTTTTTCTCTCTGCTCTCCCCTTTCCTCACCCCCACCGTGTCAATAATTGTCCTCACATCAAACTTGAGTACATGGGATTCATGCTTCTCCATTCTTGTGATGCTTTACTAAGAATAATGTGTTCCACTTCCATCCAGGTTAATACAAAGGCTGTAAAGTCTCCATTTTTTTAAATGGCTGAATAGTATTCCATAGTGTACATATACTATAGCTTGTTAATCCATTCCTGGATTGGTGGGCATTCAGGTTGTTTCCACATTTTGGTGATCGTAAATTGAGCTGCAATAAACAGTCCAGTGCAAGTGTCCTTATGATAAAATGATTTTTTTCCTTCTGAGTAGATGCCTAGTAATGGGATTGCAGGATCAAATGGGAGGTCTAGCTTGAGTTCTTTGAGAATTCTCCATACTTCCTTCCAAAAAGGTTGTATCAGTTTGCAGTCTCACCAGCAGTGTAAAAGAGTTCCTTTCTCCCCACATCCATGCCAGCATCTGTAATCATGAGATTTTGTGATATAGACCATTCTCACTGGAGTTAGATGCTATCTCAGTGTTGTTTTAATTTGCATTTCTCTAATAATTAAGGATGATGAGCATTTTCTCAAGTGTTTACTGACCATTTGTCTGTCATCTTTAGAGAAAAATCTATTCATCTCTTTCCCCCATTGATGTATAGAATTGTTGGGTTTTTTCTTGTAGACTAATTGAAGTTCTGTATAGATCCTGGATATTAAACTTTTGTCAGATTTAAAATGTGCAAATATTATTTCCAATTTGGTAGGTTATCTATTTGCTTTGGTTGTTGTCTCCTTGGCTGTACAGAAACTTTTCAGTTTAATTAAGTCCCATTTGTTTATTGTTGTAGTTGTTGGTATTGCCATGGCAGTCTTCCTCATAAAGTGTTTCCCCAGGCCAGTATCTTCCAATGTTTTTCCAATTCTTTCCTTGAGGACTTTCATGGTCTCATGCCTTAAATTTAAATCCTTTATCCATCTCGAATCAATCTTTGTAAGGGGAGAAAGGTGCACATCCAGTTTCAGTTTTTTACATACAATTCTCCCGGCACCATTTATTGATTAGGAAGTCTTTCCCCCAGGGAACACTCTTGTTTGGTTTATCAAAGATTAGACAGCTATAAGTTGTTGGTTTCATTTCCAGGTTTTCTATATGATTCCAAGTATCTATGTCCCTATTTTTGTACCAGTACCATGCTGTCTTGACCACTATAGCCTTATAATACAGCCTAAAATCTGGTATGGTGATACCCCCAGCTTTGTTTTTATTACTAAAAACTGCCTTAGCTATACAGGTTTTTTTCTGGTTCCATACAAAACGCAGAATCATTTTTCCAGGTCTTGAAAGTAGGATGTTGGTATTTTAATAGGGATGGCATTAAATCAGTAAATTGCTCTGGGAAGTATAGACATTTTAAGAATGTTAATTCTTCCCAGCCATGAGCATGGTATGTTCTTCCATTTATTCAAATCCTCCACTATCTGCTTTCTTAAGGTTTCATAATTTTCTTTATAGAGGTCTTTCACCGCTTCTGTTAGGTATATTCCTAAGTATTTCATTTTCTTTGAGGCTATGGAGAAGGTAGTTGTGTCTGTGATTAACCTCTCATCTTGCCTGTTGTTGGCATATACAAAGGTAACTGACTTATGGACATTGATTTTATATCTTGAGACATTGCTGTATTTTTTGATGACTTCCAGGAGTCTAGTAGTTGAATCTTTGGGGTTCTCTAAGTATAAGATCATATCATCAGCAAAAAGGGAGAGTTTGACCTCCTCTGCACCCATCTGGATGCCCTTCATTTTCTTGTCTTGTCTAATAGTATTGGCTAGAACTTCCAGCACTATATTGAACAGCAATGGTGACAAGGGGAGCCTTGTCTGGTTCCAGTTCTAAGAGGAAAAGCTTTTAATTTTACTCCATCCAGTAAAATATTAGTTGTGGGTTTGTCATAGATAGCCTCTATCAGTTTAAGGAATGTGCCACCTATACCTATGCTCTTCAGTGTTCTAATTAGAAAGGGATGCTGGATTTTATCAAATGCTTTTTTTGCGTCTATTAAGAGGATCATTTGGTCCTTGGTTCTGCTTCTGTTGATATGGTGAATAACGTTGATGGACTTTCGAATATTAAACCAATCTTGCATCCCTGGGATAAAACCTACTTGATCGTGATGTTTAACTTTTTTGATGATAAGCTGTAATCCGTTAGCCAAGATTTTGTTGAGAATTTTTTCATCAATATTCATTAGTGAAATTGGTCTAAAGTTCTCCTTTTTAGTTGGGTCTTTACCTGGTTTTGGTATTAGGGTGATGTTTGCTTCATAGAACATATTGGGGGAAGATTCCTTCCTCCTCAACTTTTTGGAATAATTTCTTTAGTATAGGAATAAGCTCTTCTTTGAAAATGTGATAAAATTCTGGTGTGAGACCATCCGGACCAGGGCATTTTTTTGTTGGGAGATTTTTTATTGTTTCTCTGATCTCAGTGCTAGAAATTGGTCTCTTCAGGACATCTATTTCATCTGGGCTAAGTCTAGGGAGAGGGTGTGATTCCAATATTGATCCATTTCCTTGACATTGTCAAATTTCTGGGCATAAAGTTA
>CAUYON010050788.1:0-23393 GCA_963573935.1 Arctocebus calabarensis | reverse complement strand
TTTTTTTTGAGACAGAGCCTCAAGCTGTCACCCTGGATAGAGTGCTGTGGCATCACAGCTCACAGCAACCTCCAATTCCTGGGTTCAAGCGAGTCTCTTGCCTCCACCTCCCAAGTAGCCGGGACTACAGGCGCCTGCCACAACGCCTGGCCATTTTTTGGTTGCAGCTGTCATTGTTCTTTGGCGGGCCCGGGCTGGATTCGAACCCGCCAGCTCAGGTGTACGTGGCTGGCGCCTTATCCCGTTGAGCCACAGGCGCCAAGCCTATTTTATTCATTTTTAAAGCAGCTTTATTTTTAATAGCAAAACCCTGAAAAGAATCCAAAAGCCCCTCAATGGATGAGCGGCTGAAACTTCATCCATATGATGGATGCTATTCAGTAAAGTGTTTTCCTGTTATTTATAATAATAAAGCATCTGACTTATGCAAAAACCTGGATGGATGTGAAGGTCCATTATGCTTAGTGAAAAATCAATCTCAAAATCTTACACAATGAATGATTCCAGTGATACAACGTTCTCAAAATTACAAAGAGGGGAATATAGATTATTGATTGCCATGAGTAGAGGCAGGGAGGGGGTGGGAGTATGGCCAGCCACACGTACAAAGAAGTAGCACAAGAGAGGCCTTGAATGCTGATGGAAAAGTTCTGTATCTTTGATTGTGGTGGTGTTACACAATTCCATCATGGGATAAGATTGCATAAAACCGCACACTCACACGCAAATAAATGCAGGTTAAAAGTTAGGGGACAGTGAATGAAGCCGGCAGTCCAGTTAACAGCAGTAAACCAATGTCAATTCTGACCCTGAGCTACAGCAACAGAAGGCATCACAGGTGAGGGAAACTGGGTGACAGATGCATGAAATTGTGAGCCTACAATTATTGCTTTGTTTTTATTTATTTTTATTTTTTTTGAGATAGAGTCTCACTATGTCACCTTTGTTAGAGTGCTGTGGTGTCACAGCTCACAGCAACTTGGGCTCAAGTGATTCTCTTGCCTCAGCCTCCCAAGTAGCTGGGACTACAGGAGCCTGCCACAACGCCTGGCTATTGTTTTTGAGACAGGGTCTCACTCTTCCTCAGGCTGGTCGTGAACCTGTGAGCTCAGGCAATCCACCTGCTTTGGCCTCCCAAGTACTGGGATTACGGGCATGAGCCTCCGCGCCCAGCCAATTATTGCTTTTAAGGCTTAAAGAAATAAAAATCAATTACTAAAAGTTGAAAAATTGATTTTTAGTAATCAATTACTAAACATATACGATGTATATATTATCTCATTTTGTCATTAAAAAAGGAAATGGATAAAATCCACCCTCATAGATGTATGTATATATGTAGATACATGCTTGTATTAGCAATATTTATATGTACGTAAATTTATATGCAAAGATAGCATATGTATTTGCATAACTTTGTGAGAGTACAAAGATGTAGATGGATAAACCCCAACTGTTAAAAATTTTTTTTCAAAGTTAGGCACAGTGGTTCACGCCTATAAACCCAGCACTGAGGGAGGCTGGGGTGGAAGGATGACTTGAGGTCAATGGTTTGAAACCAGCCAAGGCAAAAAAGTGAGATCTGTATCTACAAAAAAAAAATAAGGAAAATAAGCTGGGTGTTGTGATGTGCCCCTGTAGTCCCAGCTACTTGAGGTGGCTGAGCCAGGAGGATCTCTGGAGCCCAAGAGTTTGAGGCTGCCGAGAGCTATGATAGTGCCTGAATTTCACCATCCTAGGTGATAGAGTGTGACTCTGTCTTTTAAAAAGAAAAAAACAAAGGAAAGAAAGAAAGAAAAGAAAAAGGAAAAAAAATTAAATTGCTCATATATGCCAAACATATAGCTGAGAACTATACTTCCAATTAATATTTTGCACTGAATTTTGAGTCTTTTTTTTTAGCTCAATTTCTATAAGCTTTAATTATGCCTAGTTTGCTAACTATGCCATTGTTCTCTGCCTTTTCGTGTTCCCACAAGATAACATTTATATGTTCAGCACATTATCCAGTAAGAGTAGCCACATTTCATAGTTGGCTGTATAAAGTTTTTCTTATCTTTTTTTTTTTGAGACAGAGTCTCAAGCTGTCACTCTTGATAGACTGCTGTGGAGTCATAGCTCATAGCAACCTCCAACTCTTGGGCTCAAGCAATCCTCTTGCCTCAGTTTTTCTATTTTGAGTAGAGACGGAGTCTTACTTTTGCTCAGGCTGGTTTCGAACTCATGAGCTCAAGTAATCCACCTGCCTCGGCATCCCAGAGTGCTAGGATTACAGGCATGAGCCACTGCACCTGGCCCCAGTTCTTTTTATCTTAAATAGGTTTAAGATAAAGTATACGTGAGTACACTTAACCTAACTTGCAGCTATCTAGCAGCTCTCTTGTATATTAAAAGAATTCTCTATAGCAGGCGTCCTCAAACTTTTTAAACAGGGGCCAATTCACTGTCCCTCAGACCGTCGGAGGGCCGGACTATAGTTTAAAAAAAAAACTACAAACAAATTCCTATGCACACTGCACATATCTTATTTTGAAGTAAAAAACAAAATGGGAACAAATACAATTCACACCAACTCATGTGGCCTGTGGGCCGTAGTTTGAGGACCCCTGCATAGGATCTATTTAGATGACTTTTTCAGTTAATGTGATTATTTACTTTTTAAAAATTAGTTGAAATTTTCATGGTAATGTATCATTAACTAAAAAATTATTCATATTTGAAATGTTACTTTTTAATGATTAAATTGAATTTTACTTTACAAACCTTTGCTCTTCTGGACAAGATTATCTTTGCTTGCTTATCAAGGACACTTAACTTCTCTAAGATTTTTTCTGCCATTGTCAGTCAGTAAATTCCTATTTTAAATGGAGGAAGAAGAAATCAGTTTAAATTTAAACATATAACTCATTATTTAGGCATAATTTTTTTAAAAGACCCACTTTATGTTACTGTTGTATGTAAATAATAAAGTTGTATACATCATAAAATAAGTCATAGAATTATAAATGTACCCAAGTTTTTTCAACCAAAGGTCATATGATCAGAACTCACAGATGGGTGTGGGCCTCATAGTTTTTTAAAATTATGATAAAGGTGAGTCGAGGAAAGTTCACGATTATTATTCTACATGTGAGAATCAAATGTGACCCATACTTGAGGCAAGACCATGTGGCTTGATTTACATCTATATTTTTTTGTTGTGATGTAATTTTAATGAAAGTAAATGCAAAGAGCTCACATTTATATAATTAATTGCTTCAAATTAATTCAAAGGGTCAAAGATTTTAAAGACTCAAGGTAAAAGGGTAGGAAAAGATATTCCATACAAATGGAAACCAAAAACACTTGGGAGTAGTTAATATCAGGCAAAACAAAGTTAGTAGCCGTGAAAAAAAAAAAGGCAAAGGAGATCATTATATAATATAAAAGATCAATTCAACAAAGAAGATGTAACATTCCTAAACCCAACACTGGAGCATTCAGATTTATAACACAGGTATTGCTAAATCTAAGAAAAGGGATATAAAACAATACAGTAATAGTGGGAGACTCCATCACCCCACTAACAATACTAGACTGGCCATCAATATAGAAAGCCAACCAAGAAACAGTGGGCTTAAATTGGACTCTAGATCAAAGAAACTAACACATATTTCTAGAACATTCTACCCACCAACTATAAAATATACATTTTCATCATCAACACATGGAAAATTTTCCAAGAGAAAACATATGTTAGCCCACAAAACAAGTCTCAATAAGTTTTAAAAGATCAAAATCATATCAAGTATCATCTCAGATCACAGTGGAATAAAAGTAGAAATCAATTAAAAGAGAAGCTCTCGAAACTAAACAAATACATGGAAATTAAACAACCTGCTTCTGAACAATCTTTGAGTCAATGACAAAACCAACATGGAAATTTAAAAACTTTTTGAAACAAATAAAATTAGAGAAAAAAAAATATGAAAACCTCTGGGATGCAGCAAAAGCAGTGCCAGAAGGGAAGTTTATAGCACTAAATGTCTACATCAAAAAGATAAAAAGACTACAAATTAACATCCTACTGTGGCACCTCAAGGAATCGAAAAACAAGAATTATCCAAACCAAAAGCTAGCAGAAGAAAAGAAATAAAGATCAGAGCATAAGTAAATGAAATTGAGATTAAAATGTAGACATTACAACTAATACCACAGAAATACAAAAGATCATTCAAGACTATTATAAACAGCCCCTTGCCCACAAACTAGAAAACCTCCAAGAAATGGATACATTCTTAGAAACACACAACCTCCCAAGATGGAACCAGGAAGAGATAGAAATCCTGAGCAGATCAATAACAAGTAATGAGAGTGAATCAGTAATAAAAAATTATCCCAACAAAAGACCAGACAACTTAACAGTCAGATTTTACCAGACATAAAAACTAGTACCAATCCTAATGAAACCACTCCAAAAAATCAAGGAGGAACTCTCCCTAACTCATAGGAACTCCCTATGAAGATGGTAACACCCTTGTACCAAAGCCAGGAAAAGACACATAACAACAACAAGAAAAATACAGACCAGTATAATACATCGCTCCCTGGTGAACACAGATGCAAAAATCCTCAACAAACTACCAGCAACAGAACAGAACAGCACATCGAAAAGATAATACACCATCATTGAGTTTGATTCCAAGGAAGCAAGGATGGTCCAACACATGCAAATCAATAAATGTGATTCATCACATAAACAAAAACAATATGACCATATCAACAGCATTTAATAAAATTCACCATCCCTTCATGAGGAATAAGCAAGATGACTTCACTTCTTAAATATGTATAGGTACATCTGAAGCATTCTTATGTATTTACAGTTGGGAAAATGCTCTTGCCTGGAATGTAGGGTTCTTATGTGGTCATAGAAGCTTAACTCACAGAATCTCAGGGTTAGATTGGGTCAGCAGTTTTTCACATAATTCCATGAACAGGGGACCTACATGGATGCAGGAGCCCAAGACCTTTCTGATCCTTGCTTTGATTCCCTTTGCCCCGGTCCTTCAGACCTTCAGGTGCTCCCTTTCCCTCTCCTGGTTTTATACTCCCCTCCTAATTTGCTGCTCCAAACTTCCTCCTCATCCTTCTAATATTGAGCCTTCAAAATGCCATCAGGACTGTTTTTCTTCAACGGACCGCTGACCCATTCCAGCTCCAGCCCATGATGCTCAGCGTGCTCCCCACCACGTGCAGAATGACACCAGATTCTTCAGATGAAGATGACCATTCCAGAAAAGACCGCCCAGCGCCTGGCTTAGTTTACCTGTCCAGCTCATCCTCCCTGTGCCTTCCTCTTGCACCGTGCTCTCCCCTCTTCTTCCATAGATGCAGTCTGCCCTTTCCCCCAGCATGTCCTCCCCTTGGGCTGTTCCTTCCACTGGCAATCTTCTCTCCTTTTGTTTTCCAGTCAAAAGCCTGGTTTCATCCGATCCTGCCCTCGAGGCTGCCTCTGCTGAGACATTCTCCTTGGCATATTCTCTCATCTTTTTCCTGTGTTTCTATTGTACTTAGTTCTTGGTTACAATACTAGGCACACACTACTTTGTGCTTGAGAGAGTTGATCTTTGACAATCTCTTCCTCACCATGCTGAAAGCCCCCTTAAAACAAGAACTGACTTACCTTGGACTCTCAGCCCCAGGCAAAGCAGTTTATATTTAACTGGAATTTGAAAATTATGACTTAATTTGGGGATATCTCTGAATATAACTTGTAAGGAAGAATAATTCCAGTTTATCTGTAATGAATTAGGTTTTTTACTGGAAGACAAAGTGATGTAAATATAAATTTGAATGAATTATTATAAAATGCGGCTCTTGCCAAATCTAAACACAACCATTTTGAAAGGAAACTTGGCTTTATGTTCTTAATCTCTAGCTCGGTAATGACAGTTTCTGGAAAAAGAATACAAAGAAATAGAGAATGCCAATTTGTGGAGAACAAACCCCAGTCACTCTCACAGGAAATCATCTACAGGCCTTACTGCAAAGCCCTGTCCACAAAAAAAGACTGCGGCTCAACATATTAGCAATCAGAGGCTGAGTCATTGATTAAAATAACAATATTGAGCCCCAAAGTAACTTTTAAGAGCACTATCTCAGTTTAACAGCATCTTGGGGACTGAAAACAAAAACAAAACAAAACAAAACAAAACCCAGTGTTATCAACACTATAGCCCTGCTGATGTGTCTTCTTCAGCAAGCTGTGAACAACTCAGAAAACTGAGAGACTCTAAACTCACCAATCAAAGACCAGGAAAATGGAAACAAACTACAACTTACTTTCCTTGTGTAGCTTTGTCAGTTCAAACGTTTACTGCCTGGCACTTTGGTCCAACACCGCCCATTAGACCCTGCCCTGAGACCACGGTTAGGCTCCCTGCATTGTAAAAAGATTAATTTGTGCTTAATAATGGGACCACCGGTTGAATTCCTAGGTATCACATTCAAACCACAGACATAGGACAATCTTTGTTTCTCTGTGAATCTGAAGTGTTGATAAATGGTCCATGTTATAGGCTGAGTTATGCTCCCCACCACTTTTCTCACCTCCAGTACCTTGGAGTGTGATTGTATTTGAGGAGACACTTAAAATGCAGTTGTCAGGCTGGGCCCCAGTCCCACCTGGCTGGAGCCACACGAGAGGAGGCATGACCTCGAGAAGACAGGGGGAAGGCAGCCACCCATGGCCAGGGGGAAAGCAGCCACCCGCGGCCAGGGAGAAGGCAGCTACCCACTGCCAGGGGGAAGGCAGCCACCTGCTGGCCAGGGGGAAGGCAGCCACCTGTCGGTCCAGGGGGAAAGCAGCCACCTGCCGGCCAGAGGGAAGGCAGCCACCTGCCGGCCAGGGAGAAGGCAGCCACTTGTCGGTCAGGGGGAAAGCAGCCAGCCACGGCCAGGGGGACACCCACGGCCAGGAGGAAAGCAGCCAACTGCAGCCAGGGAGAAGGCAGCCACCTGTCGGCCAGGGGGAAGGCAGCCACCTGCAGCCAGGGAGAGAGGGCTTGGAAAAATTTAGCTCTGCCCACACCTTGAGCTCCAACTTTTAGCCTCCAGACGGGGAAAACAAATGTCTGTTGTTCAGCCACCCAGTCTGTGAGTTCTGTTACGGCAGCCCTAGCAAAGTGAGACGCAGCCACATCCCGGGAGGACTGATTTAAACGCACCTTTAAAAGATCAACTGTCAACCTGACCCACGCGCTTAGACCCACGCGGCGTGTTCTCTCGTCCCCTCCTTGTCGTTGTAAGATTGAGGGGGAGCGCTTCCTTTTCAACCTTTACATAATTTGCCGTCGCCAGCTTGTGGTTGCGCCGAGGAGGAACGGAGGAAATGTGACAAGTGTGATGTGCTCGTCCTGAGCAGCGTTACTATGGGCGACCAAGCAGGTGACATTGATCGGCCGGCCCCCGAATCACGCGGGAGCCCCGCGGGGGACGCGGGGGCTGACCGGAAGCCAGTCCCGGGGTAAACCGAGGAAGCGAGTGACGCTCAGAAGACAAAGGGGTTTTCTGCGAACCGGACGCCCCGCCCCCTCCCCTCGCCCCAACCGCAGCCCGCTGGAGAAAGTTCTGCGACTTGCCAGACAAAAACAACCCCCCCAAAAAAAACTATACCCGTTTTAATAAAACGACGTTTTCCCTATTTCACCTCCCTCCTCCGTTCAAATCTTTTCCATCCTGGGTCTCGGAAATCAAACCGCGTCTGCTGCTGTCCCCGCCCAGCCCCGCGGTCACGCCCCGCGCCCCGCGCCCCGCCCCCTGACGACGGTCCCGCGTCCCTAGAGACAGGTTCGCGGGTTTCCGACCTAAAGAGCCGTCCATCTCGGGGGCCTCCTCCCACAGACTTCTGTCCCTGAAAGCCAAAGTGATGCCCCAAATACCTGGGGGTGTAAAACCGACTACGGAGAAGGGTGGAAGGAGAGAGGGGAGGATTCAGTGAAAAGAACGGAGCAGGGACTTTGGGTGGGTCCCCTTAACTCCTCCTTTCCCTGGTACTTGGCTGGAAATGCCGGATTTCATGATGGAGCTTAAAACTTCCCCTTTGCAGCTTGAAGTCCACAGTTTGTATTTGGTATTTGATGGAAGATTGATTTCATGACTTAGGACATAAAAAAGAATACCAGTTTCCCAAGGCTGGGAAAGCAGCCCTGTGGTTATAAAGTCACCTTGCGTTCTAGCAGCGGCTGGACAGGACACGTGGACGCGCAGAGCGCTCACACGCCACAGAACCCTAATCTAAAAATGATGAGCTGGAAAACAGCTTGCGTTTAGTAGAGTGGAGGGGAATTTCTACAACTTCGGTTAAATTTTTAGTCAAGAGTCATGTTGGTAAGAATTTCATGAATTTACCTTATTGATGCATCAAAATAGAGAACAAGAGCTTTAGAAAACAGCATTAATCATCACAAGACCAGGGTAGTGGCCATGGCAGAAATTTTAGGGGGGGAAAAAGTGTCTTTAGCTATGTAGAATCACAATTTGCCCAGAAATTGTTATTTATAATCAATGCATGAAAACAGTGGAATCAACTTATTTTACATATTTAAATTTAAGAAATGCAAATAAAAAGAACTCGGCAGTTTGCTTCTATCAGTTTTACCACCATATACATTCAAGATAAATGATTTGTTTGGAACAGGGAGCTGGGTCTGGAAGATGGTTAAGACACAATGACTTCAGCTCATGAATTTGCACAGGAGCAAAATTAACAAAGGAGGACTAAGTTAAGAAATGTTATCCAGGCTCTGCGCCTGTGGCTCAACAGGCTAAGGCGCCAGCCACTACACCTGAGCTGGCGGGTTCGAATCCAGCCCGGACCCGCCAAACAACAATGACGGCTGCAACCAAAAAATGGCCAGGCATTGTGGCGGGCGCCTGTGGTCCCAGCTACTTGGGAGGCAGAGGCAGGAGACTCGCTTGAGCCCAGGAATTAGAGGTTCCTGTGAGCTGTGATGCCATAGCACTCTATCCAGGGTGACAGCTTGAGGCTTTGTCTCAAAAAAAAAAAGAAAAGAAATGTTATCCACTCATAAATCTTTAGTCAATAAAATTTATGAGGCATAGATTTTATATGAAATTCTTAGAATATTATTATCTCAGCTAATATTTATGGAGCATATTCTTCATGCCACATATAAGACTAAACTTCTTTTTTTTTTTTTTTTTTTTTGAGACAGTCTTACTATGTCACCCTTGGTAAAGTGCCTTGGCGTTACAGCTCACAGCAACTCAAACTCTTGGGCTTAAGCAACTCTCTTGCCTCAGCCTCTCACGAAGCTGGAACTTCAGGTGCCAGACACAAGGTCCAGCTATTTTTTTGTTGTAGTTGTCATTATTTAGCAGGCCTGGACCAGGTTCAAACCTGCCTGCCTCCATGTATGTGGCCAGACCCCTAACCACTGAGCTAAGGTCACTTAGCCAAAATATTTTAAATATTTACTTTTTCCTTCGTTTTCATTGATCCTTAATTAGTATCTTTGAAAAAAGTATTATCTTTAATTTTAAAAATGATCAGAATCAAACTCTCAGAAGTTATATGATTTTCCAACATCATATATTAGTAAGTAAGTACAGTATTAATATAACACAGAGTTTTCTCTTTAATAGAAATCTTTGGTAACATGTATACAAGAAACAAGTTAAATGGATTCTTTCCTACGTACTTTAATTGCTTTCCGTTAAATTCAATGGATATTTATTGAATGAGTCTATGAACCTATTATGGGTAACCACTGGGTTAAAAAGCCTATTGAAA
Source organism: Arctocebus calabarensis (assembly GCA_963573935.1). Lineage (NCBI taxonomy): Eukaryota > Metazoa > Chordata > Mammalia > Primates > Lorisidae > Arctocebus > Arctocebus calabarensis. Next base: position 13,597 of record CAUYON010050788.1, on the reverse strand, counting down.
GTTTTATTTAAAAGTATATACAGATTACTTAAAATGTTAACTACATTCTATAAAAAAGCAAAGGAGATAAAATCTGCAGACTTTTTCCTGCTTGAAGGAGTATAGGCCAGCTTCAAAACCCGTGGGCACATGCCCAAGACGGCTGTTACTTCCAGCACTGAGTTCAGAAGGTTCTCAGAACCGAAGTAAAACTCTCAGATTCCATAATTTGCTAGAAAGACGCACAGAATTCACCGGGAGCTATTTCTTATATTAAGGATTACAGTTAACCACAGGGAAAAGACGCAGATTAAAATCAGCCAAGGGAAAAAGCTCACGGAGACGGTGCCGAGTCCAACAACGTGGGCCACAGAGCTTTTTGTCCTCTTCCTGTGGAGTCAGGCCCGGCCGCCCTCCCAGCACTGCTGTGAGGTAACGCACTGGGGTGCTGGGCACCAGGGGCGCTTGCCTGAGCTCCCTGTGCAGAGTTTTTAGCAGGGCTCCATCCTACAGGCAGACACAGACCTTCCTCCAGGCATAATATTCCCAGCACCCACCCCAAGATCCCAATCCAGGAGCCCAGGGCAAAGGGCAGACTTTCTTTTTGGGCAAGAGCTTCTCTTCTATAAATTCTTTTCTACACAACTGCTCTACTGGGTTTATAAAGTATCCAAATATTCATTTAGTCACCCAAAAGTGGTGAAAAGCCTATGATTCTCCACCCCATCTGTCCCCTCCAGATTATAGAAGAGAGCATTTTTTTCCTCCACCAGCAGAGTTTGTCAGAGGGACCAATAATACATAATTATGTGTGTATGTATGTGTGTAAGTGTGTATATGTGTATGTATGTGTGTATGTGTGGGTATGTGTGTGTATGTGTGTATGTGTGTATATGTGTGTGTATGTGTGTATGTGTGGGTATGTGTGTGTATGTATGTATGTGTGTATATGTGTGTGTAAGTGTGTATATGTGTATGTATGTGTGTATGTGTGGGTATGTGTGTATGTGTGTATATGTGTGTGTAAGTGTGTATATGTGTATGTATGTGTGTATGTGTGGGTATGTGTGTGTATGTATGTATGTGTGTATATGTGTGTATAAGTGTGTATATGTGTATGTATGTGTGTATGTGTGGGTATGTGTGTGTATGTGTGTATGTGTGGGTATGTGTGTGTATGTATGTATGTGTGTATATGTGTGTATATGTGTGTATAAGTGTGTATATGTGTATGTATGTGTGTATATGTGTGTGTAAGTGTGTATATGTGTATGTATGTGTGTATGTGTGGGTATGTGTGTCTGTGTATGTATGTTTGTGTATGTGTGTATGTAGTGTGTGTGTGTATGTATGTGTGTGTATGTGTGTATGTGTGTAAGTGTGTGTATGTGTGTATATGTGTATGTGTGGGTATGTGTGTCTGTGTATGTATGTATGTGTGTATGTGTGGGTATGTGTGTCTGTGTATGTATGTTTGTGTATGTGTGTAGTAGTGTGTGCGTATGTATGTATGTGTGTGTATGTGTGGGTATGTGTGTATGTGTGTATATGTGTGTGTGTATGTATGTATGTGTGTATGTGTGGGTATGTGTGTCTGTGTATGTATGTTTGTGTATGTGTGTATGTATGTGTGTATATGTGTGTGTAAGTGTGTATATGTGTATGTATGTGTGTATGTGTGGGTGTGTGTATGTGTGTGTAGGTGTGTGTGTAGCTTAAGTAGAATAAAATGCAGTTTCAGAGGGCCAGTAGGTTTTTTTTTTTTTTTTTGAGACAGAGCCTCAAGCTGTCACCCTGGATAGAGTGCCATGGCATCACAGCTCACAACAACCTCCAATTCCTGGGCTCAAGCGAGTCTCCTGCCTCTGCCTCCCAAGTAGCTGGGACCACAGGCGCTCACCACAACACCTGGCCATTTTTTGGTTGCAGCTGTCATTGTTGCTTGGCGGGCCCTGGGCTGGATTCGAACCTGCCAGCTCAGGTGTACGTGGTTGGCACCTTAGTCCGTTGAGCCACAGGTGCCGAGCCCAGTAGGTTTTTAAAAAATTTTTTTGAGACAGAGTCTTGCTCTGTCACCTAGGCTAGAGTGCTGAGGCCTCAGTCTAGCTCACAGCAACCTCAAACTCCTGGGTTTGAGTGATCCTGATCCTCTTGCCTCAGTCTCCTAGACACCTGGCTAATGTTTTATTTTTGATAAAGACAGGGACTCCGTTTTGCTCAGGTTGGTCTTGAGCTCCTGAGCTCAGGGGACCCTCCTTTCTCCAGATTCCAGATGTGAGCCATCATGCCCGGCCCAGTGACAAGCAGTTTTAAGGGTAAAATGCTGGGAGAATATGACCTCTTACTTTTTTATCGGCCTTCCCACCACTTGGTGGCAGTGCACCAAAGTTGAGAAGCCTGAAAGTAAAGCTAAACTAAAGCTAGAAACTAAACCAAACCAAACTAAAATAATAATGACATGAAATGACCAAGTATCTCATGAAATAGCTGCAGAACAACTTCCCCAAACTGTGTCCTTTGTATGTTGGAGGTGGGTTTTCAGACTCTTTCTCCAACACTTTGCTTCTCCCTCAACTCCTGCCCAACTGGACACATTTTACAGATTCATGAAATTACTACTCCAAGTCAGTGGAACTCATTGGTTAGTATTCAAGACACTTTCTTACTTTGTGTATTTCCTTACTTTTTGCTACTACAAAGGCCAGATTTGTCTCTTTTGCATTGACATTTCTTTTTAGTAAGAGAACAGTTGTTTTCCTAACTCAAATGCTACCCCCAAATGATTATAAATGCTAATAATTATAGCCATTCTTCTGTATTCACTTCTTGTGTTATACTCACATTTCTTCCTATGCTATTTATAATAATAATTTAAAAGCCCTATGAATTAAGTTTAATTGTTAATAACAAATACCATTATTATCTTTGGACTAAATGAGAAATTAAATATGGGTTAGCACCTGTGGGTCAGTAGGTAGGGTGCTGGCCCCATATACTGAGGGTGGCGAGTTCAAACCAGCCCAGGCCAAACTGCAACAAAAAAATAGCTGGGCGTTGTGGCAGGCACCTGTAGTCCCAGCTACTTGCAAGGCTGAGGCAAGAGAATTGACTAAGCCCAAGAGTTGGAGGTTGCTGTGAGCTGTGTGACACCATGGCACTCTACTGAGGGTGATAAAGTGAGACTCTGTCTCTACAAAAAAAAAGAAAGAAAAATTAAATATGAACAAATAATCATTAATTCTAAAATGACTGATATTCTCTCCAACTTCCCTTCTAAATCCTTTGGGTTTCCTCCTACTGATTTGGTTGGTCCTATGAGGTAGGACAATTACATTCACAAGCTCATCCTAGACTTGGGAATACGTGCCACGTTGCTGCACATCACCGGTCACCTCTGAAGTGCTCACTTTGGCCATCTGCTGAGTTCCAGAACTTCTCACTCCACATAGGGCCCAGAATTTCCTTCTCTGGACACAGAACCCCAAATGAAATCTGTACCATGTAGATATATCTGTACCCCCATGTACACTGCAGCATCAACCACAATAGCCAGAGCATGGAAACAAAGTGTCTGTCAATGGACATTTTTATTCCATATAAGATAATGGAATATTATCCACTCCATAAAAAAGGAGATTTTGCCATTTGTGACCACGTGAGTGAAACTTGAGGACAGTACACTAAGTGAAATAAGTTAGAAAGAGAAAGACAAATATTGCATAATCTTGAGAAATCTAAAATAGTTGTGCTGAAAGAAATAGAAAATGGGATGGTGGTTACCAGGAGTGGAGGAGTGGGAAAGGAAGATGTTGGTCAAAAAGGGCAAACCTGTAATTATCACATGAGATCTCAAACACCGCACGGTGACCACAGGTAACACCAGTGATTTGTACATTACACTTGACTTTGCTTAAATGTTCTCACTACAAAACAAAGGGTACCCAAGTGAGGTGAGAGATGTATTAACTAACTTGACTGCAATAATTATTTTGCAAAATACATAAACACCAAGTCTCATCACATTGTACACCAGGAAATCATATAACTTTATTTGCTAATTATAGCTCAATAAAGCTGAAAACAATTTTAAAATATAATTAATATATTATATTATATAATACATTTTATAATTATATGATATAATTAATATCAACATTGGTTGTAAGTGAAACTAAGTATCATGATTTTGGGTGTCATGTTTGGGTGTTTATAGTTCAATAAAGCTGAAAACAATTTTAAAATATAATTAATATATTATATTTTATAATATATTTTATAATTATACTTTGGTTGTAAATGAAAACTAAGTATCATGATTTTGGGTGTCAAACATTTTAACAGATGAAGCATGTATATATGTTTTAACTCTTTGATAAGACAAATAATTTTAAAGCAAGCCAAGAAAAAAGCACTGACAAAGCAGCTTAGTTTCAGTTATCTGGGTTTTCCCAAATATACATAAGAACCAGTCATTTCGAATTGGACAGTCTGAGTTTCTCTTCAAGAATGAGAAATGTAGGTCAGAGCTCTGCTGACGTTTCCACCTGCCTCAGAGCTGAAACTCTGAAGTGATCACCGCATGTGGCAGTGGGGAGAGACAGGACCCGGCCAGAGGGTGCAGCCTGGCTGCACAGGATAGGATGTGCTCCGGACAGGTGGACAGGTAAAAAGACAACTGTTGGTGTCCATGTACTCAGAGGCTCCTGTATTTCCTTTTGGCAATGCATGGGCCAACTTGTTTTCTCCTGCGAGCTCTTATGGTATTTTACACTGTAGTTACTGATGGAACCCAAATCTATATTACTGTTTGGTATCACATTAATTAATAATTACGTATTATTCTCTAGGTGAGTAATTATCTTATAACTAGGAACATTTTACGGCTTGTGGTACCTCTTATCAAGAGAAGATCTACTACAACTACACGGCTGTCAAAGGGGTCCCCACGTTCCTGAGCCATGGGAACCCCAGTTTTTAAAATGTTATTAGATATTTTATGCCATTTGATAAGCCATGAGCTGTGTTCTGTTGTAGAGTTTTATATGAAAAACATGGGTTTTATTAAACAGATAAAAATAACTGATTAATGTGGATTTTTGAGTAACTCAATAATGTAATTAATTGATGAATTGAATGCCGTAACTCCAGTTGTAAACTACTATTGTTTGGAATTTCCATGACATGTCTCTGTCGTGCCCTCTACAGATGAAAGGCTTTCTATAAGCTTACCCGGTAATAGTGCATTTGCCTTGCTCTTCCAGCACTTTCTTCATTTTGAATCTGTTTTCTCTAGGAGTTCTGAAATATTAGGCTTTTCCAAGTCTTGCTTATCAAGGACTGATAGTCCTAGGATGTGATATGCACATAACTCTGGTCAGGAGAAGAATTCATCATCAGAAGTTAGCTTAGAAAGAGGAGGTTTCTGATGAGAGAGTCTAAATTAGGAGGAATTGTACTTTAATAGAGTCAAAGATCCTAATAATTCATAGTGATTTTGTTTTTGAGACAGAATCTCACTCTGTTTCCCCAGGCTAGAGTGCCATGGCATTAGCCTAGCTCATAGCAACTTCAAACTCCTGGGCTCAAGTAATCTGCCTGCCTCAGCCTCCCAAGCAGGGGGGACAACAGGTGCCTGCCACAATGCCTGCCTAGGTTTTTAATTTTTAGTAGAGATAGGGGTCTCATTCTCACTCATGTTGGTCTTAAACTCTTGAGCTCAAGGGATTTTCCTGACTCAGCCTCCCAGAACGCTGTCTGGAGCCACCGTGCCCAGTCTTATGGTGATTTTTGAAGAGTACAACATTTAATTCATTGCTTTATTCCTTCAACTCAATACACCAGTGACATTCTTTTGCCTTGTTTGTTTCCTTTCTATCAAAGACTATAACTGTTAGGTGAAAAGGTAATGCTTTTATTATTTTATCAATGTATTGCTACTTAAATACTTTTTATATTCTTTTCTAGAGGAAAACAAAGGCCGTCCTCCTGCCCCCAGGCATGGCCTGGGCTGCTCTGCAGTGGGACGCTATAGTCGCCCTTCATGTGCTCCTCACCGGGTGTCATGCAGGTGTCGTATTTTGCTGTCTATTTCTACCTTTTATTCAACAAATAGAATGTTGAGAGATTATTATTTAAAGGCATTATGCTAGGACCTTTGAAGAATACAAAAACTCTGAGATTGGAAAAATTATATATGCATAAAAACTATATCGAATGAAATAAAAATGGTTAAATCTCTCTCCAAATACAGTATTCTTTTTTTTTTTTTTTAAATATCCCTGCTGGGCAATCCTTTAATCCCACAATGGAGCTCATTGCTTTGAGCTGTCTTGTTCTGTTTTTAACCAATTGTGTGTGGTTACTATGGAAGTTTTGAGACAGACTGTGTTATGGTCCACTATTTCACTTCCAAGTAACACAGAGGGCGGCGTCCCTTCCAATTCACCTGTGCCAGCGTCAACTTGCTCAGCTTCTCCGTGTTGCTGCAAGGGCCCCATCTGTTTCCATCTGCACAGATTTCACATTGTTTGGTTTTTGTGTATCTCACATAACTGTTATGAGAGAATCCATCAAACACTGGCATGTAATTTCTCGATGGTTTGTATGTGCCAGGCCCTTACTATTCCTATCTCACAACTCTCGCACACATCTGGGCCTGTGCAGGGGTCTTGAGAGGCAGGCACAGGTGGTTCTGAGGAATCCAGGAAGGGGATGTTTGGAAGTTCAGGCAGGGTAGCAATTGGCATTTGAGAGGTTTTGATGGGGACCATAGAGTCCTCGGCAGACACTCACTTCCTGGGAGACAAGACCGAGGCAGGGTTCTGGAAGGAAGTCTTGCAGACCAGGTTACTCAGAATACTGACTAAAGCAAAATCAGCCTCTACTGGTTGGAACCCAGTGATGCTGAGCTCCAGATGTAGCCCCTTATCAGAACGGGACTCCTCCAACAAGGGGTTGTTAGATACCGCCTGACTCAGGTCAACAGCTGTCCAAGACGGTTTAGGGGAAATAAAGCACAAGCTATCTTTCAGCTTCTTGAAATAAGCAAAATGGTAAATGCGATTTCTGTTTATACTTTCAAGCGATAAGCACAGGGAAATAAGACAAGCCCTTGTGACTTGGTATTAAAGACCTTCCCAGTGTCCATTAGAAATTATTTTATATTTTGTTGTTCAATGTGATGAATATTTTTAATATCATCCAGAGTATATTTTTCCAAGTTTTCTATTCGAGTGTTGCTATTCCTTTTCAACACAAAAGTAAAAAATAGACTATGGTTAGCAGTGCTAACCAATCTAAAGCCCTAGGAGAAAGGGAAATTTACATTTTTGTATGACTTATTCTTATATAATCTATGTTTACTTCTATTGATCACTGATTTTTTTTTCTATGTATTGAAAAACCACTGACTTACTAATTCACTCCTGAATGTTGGGAAACTCAGTAGTCCAGAATTTCCGGGGTTCTTCCTCCTTCCATTTTTTTAAACCAGAACATTTGTCCAAACTTGAAGTTTCCTGACGTTGTTGACTTTTTTTCTTTCTTTTTTTTGAGACAGAGTCTTGTTCATTGCCCCGGTGAGAATGCAGGGGCATCATCACAGCTCAACCCCAAGCTTCAGCTCCTGGGCTCAAGGGATCCTCCTGCCTCTGCCGCCCTGGTAGTTGGGACTACAGGTGCCACCTACACCAGGCCTGGCTAGTTTTTTTTTTTTCTTCTATTTTTAGTAGAGATGGGGTCTCCCTCTTGTACAGAGGTCAGAGGTTTCAAACTCCTGACCTCAAGTGATCCTCTGGCCTCTGCCTCCCAGGGTGCAATTTACATATAAATGTTCATTATATGAATGGGAATAATCAATATTCATTTTCCGTATAATATCAGTTATTTGATTACATTTATATTATACAGAAAAATGAATTCTTTAAGTTTTGTGTTCCAAAGATAAAGACTTTCTAAAATCAAATACTCACCTTTTTGCGGCTGGGCGTGGTGGCTCATGCCTGTAATTCTAGCATTCTGGGAGGCTGAGGCAGGTGAATTGCCTGAGTTCAGGAGTTCAAGACCAGCATGAGCTAGAGCAAGACCCCATCTCCAAAGTTAGCTGGGCATTGTGGCCAGTACCTGTAGTCCCAGCTACTCAGGAGGCTGAGGCGGGAAGATCGTTTGAGCCCCAGTTGTGAGCTCAGGAGTTCGAGACCTGAGCAAGAACAAGACCTTGTCTCTATTAAGAACCAGCCTGTATTTGCTCTTTAGATAGTTAGAGAAGCTTTGAGGCAGACTCCAGTCCTATGTCATGCTGTTGAACATTAATAGAACATACTCTAATGAACTAATCAGTGAAAAATATACACTTAGTCCTAAAACCTTTATTCCAGTGGAAATCATTTAATTAATAGGAAATAATAACTTTTAAATGTGATAGGATATTTTTCTGAATCTCTTGTTTTAATTTTTTACATAGAATTTATTATTATATCAATTTATTTCCAGGAATTACAAGTATTAACTGCTCTGGCCACATCTGGGTAGAACCGGCTACAATTTTTAAGATGGGCACAAATATCTCTATATACTGCCAAGCAACAATTAAGAACTGCCAACCAAGGAGAATTTATTTTTATAAAAATGGCATTAGAGAAAGATTCCAGATCAGCAGGATTAACAAAACAACAGCTCGACTCTGGTATACAAACTTTCTGGAACCCCACGCCTCTGTATACTGTACTGCTGAGTGCCCTGGGCGTTTTGGAGAGACGCTGATATGTGGAGAAGATATTTCTTCGGGATGTAAGTGTTGGGACCCATTTAAAGGTAGATAGAAGCCAGTCTAACCATTAACTGGAGATTACTAGTCTTATTTAAAAATAGAGTAAAATTATCACTTCTCCAATTTTTGGCTAAGATCGACCATAAAAACAGAGTAAAATTGCTATAGTTCACTTCTTAGATTGATAGGATGTGGGAGATGCCAACTCAACTGTCCTGGGGCCAGGCTGGTGAACTTGGTGAATTAGGGAGGCTGGTGGGACCTGGGCAGAGAAGAAAGCTCACAGGTGAACTTTGGGGGCAGGCCTTGTTCAGATCCAACATTCATGGGGCCCAGTATTCCTAGATCTTTTGACACTTCAAAGGAAGACAGAAATGAATTGTTGATGTGAATTTTAAAGCACTGTCAATTCATTCACAAAACAATTTTTCACCACCAACTTGGCCAACCACTAAGGAAATAAGTGAGGGCAGCATCCTCAGATTTTAAGTGTTGTTCTCTTTTCATCACATTTTCACTTATGCTTTTTATTTGTTTTCCAAACTAATGTCATCAACCTTGAAGCAGTTCACATTGAGAAATTTGGGAGCCAGCATTTAGGGAGAGTTGTAAAACTAACTTTGTGTTCTCGACATGCTTCTGGGTTAATGACCTTGGGCAGGCTCCCTAACCCATCTAAGCCTCAATTCCTTGCAAAATGCAATTTCTTGTACAATGAGGTTTGTTGTCCAGGCTGCATTAAGCTCTAAATTTCAAAAGCTTATTTGAAAGCACATGATAAAGTTTAAGTCACAACATCAATGCCAAAGTCCTTACAAATGTGCTTACAAATGTGTCCTTTTTGATAAAACATAGGGAGATTCTGATACACTGCTGTGTTTCTAATCCCACTTTCCCAATTGTGAGACACTATGTTTGTTACTATAATTAATAAAGAAAATAGTTAAGTTAATCTGAGAATATATGCTAGATTCAATTTCTATTCATTGTATTCTGAGAGTGCTTGATGTGCCACAGTAATGCAGGCTGACTCGTCTGATGATGTACTTAACTCTTGGTTGTACTGTTAAAGGATCATCAGTCAATAAACTCAGCACTGTTTTAACCCACAGACCCATTCTCCATGGCACCTATGCCCATTTGGGAGGGAAATTAAAGGGATTTGGGTCTTTTCCATTTTCCCTTTGTTGCAGGACCAGTGAATTGAAACAGACTCTTAGACCAAGAGTATAGAGGAGGGAATTTTATTAGTGGGTGGGGACCCAGTGGGTCATGAGCCTTAAAGCACCACGCCCTGGAATCGTTCCCACAAGCTCTTTTATGCTATTCTAGCAAGATATATACAGAGTTACAGTTATAGATGTTAGGTCACAGGAAATTTTTAGCTGGCAGGCAAACAAAGTCATAAACAGCTAATGATTATATTTCTCAAGAACCCGGAGTGATGTTATTTGTCGCATAGTCTCTTCCAAGGACGCCCCGTTTAGTGCATCTTTTAAAGTTCTTTCTTACCTTTGGAGGCCGAGTTCTTGCAGCTACTCTGCGGCATTCTCAGGACCTCCAGGGAGGATAAGATTTATTTTTCCTCCTTCACCGTCATCCATACTCTTGAGAGTCAAATTGGAGTCCCTGCCTCTTCCCCACCTCCAAACCTTAGCTGGAGCAGGACCAATGTCACCACCTGGCCCTCCAGCGGCTGCCTGAGAAACTGAGTTTCCTTGCCCTGTAATGAGGCCATCGCCCTGCTTAACTCTGGGCAGCTGATCTTGAATACCTTTCAAAAGGGAGAAGAACTATAGAAAATTGTAGAAATCAGTTCAACAAGGAAAGTAGGTAAGTTTGGGTGTCAAAATATAAAGTTTCCTTAAACTAATGCCTTATACATGTGAGACTTGCCCTAAATTGTGGAAATTAAACCCCAGGCAGACGTCTTATCTGATGTGTGAAATCTTAGCTTGTCCACATCCTCAGGAAACATAACTAACCCTCAATGTTAAATACTTTACTATTCATTCTTGGGGTGTGGGAGCGGCAGGGCACTCTTAGGGCACATGAGCAACTTCCACCGTTATATGAAAAGATTAGTTGATAGGGTAAGCCAGAGGGAAAAATGAAGGAAAATAAGCATAATTTCTGTTGAAAGGCAAAATTTAGATCTAATTGGCTTTCATTGTGACTTATGACTGGGACAACATCTCCTTCTATAAACTAGACAGGCCCACCACTGGGCACGACAGAATTGCGTACAGTGGGGACAAAGAAACAGAATGGCAATGATGGTAGGATTGCTTCCCATCAAGTTACTTCAGGGTGTGTCGGCTGTAAGAATTGAAGTAGAGGGATTTCCCTGTTATGCAAGCTCAGGCTGCCTGGACCCTCTCTGATTGCTTGCTGGGAATCTTCTTTTCAGAAGCACTTTTCTGGCTGGGTTTTACCTGCTTCCTTACAGTTTCATTCTAATTACATGACGCTCAGTGGGCGTGGCTTTATTTGGGGTTGGTCTATTGAAGCCCACCACCCTGCCACAACAATGGCCTCCCACCCTTTTAACCTAATGCCACCTTCCTGGTGCTGCCTCATGGGTGACTGGTCACTGCCAAGTGCTCTGCCATGGTGGCTGAGGCAAACCCAATACCAGGTGAAGTTAAAGGTAAGAGAATGGACTTGGCTTCCGCTCTACGACACCACCTAGTAGAAATACTTATGTTCTCTGCTTGTGGCTGCTTAGAGGGAACATCAGTCTTTCCATTTATGTAACTTGTGAGTTGTAACTCCTTACATAAGCCTCTGACTATGAGTATGAAAATGTAACTACAGGTAAGAGTTTACTCAAACCCCTGAGTTAAAGCTGGATGTCTTCTTGGGCTCTGCATTCTTAGCACAGAAAACCTCCTATTTAAGTAGGTCAAAAAAAAAAAGGCTTTTGAAGTATTTGTGGCAGTCTGGAAATTATATCGCTTTCACTGGACCACTCTGATCACAGGATATGTGTCTGGTGAATTCTACAAGGTCAATTCACCATCATTGTTTTCAACAAAATGATTATATGTGTTTTTTTTAGACTGGAGATAAATCATAAAAGACAGAAGATAAATGAGTCATTGCTTTCTCTGAAAAAATATCCAAATATACTTAGTTTCTGTGCTTTTATGTATAATTTGTGAAAGGTAAATTATATTATCATGATTTCCACTTTAGCCACAATCCTAAACACTTCCTGGATTCTGGGATTAAATGCACACATATTATGGAACATTTGTTCTAACAGGGCCACAGCAATCATGGGATAAACTACTACAAGATATCTTTATTAAGATGTTACAATCAACCATACCCAGACAGTCATGTTTCAACTTAATCATTTGTTTAAATTTTTTTTGTTTGTTTGGGATTCATTGAGGGTACTAAGACTCAGGGTATGTTGATTGCATTTGTTAGGTGAATTCTGTCCTAACTGTGTCACCTGTCCTCCCCCTCCCCCTCCCCTCTTCCTGCTCCCTCATTCCCCTGCCCCCCACCTTGAATTAGGTCATCTGCTGCCTTCGTGTTAGAATTGGGTACTTTGGATTCTTGCTTCTCCACTCTTGTGAGCTTTACTGTTTAAAATTTTAGGCATCTTAGACTTAAATTTTGACCTATTTTGACTTCTGCTTACAGTGATGAAAGCAGATTTGTTATTCAGTAAAAGACCATGAGTATTGTCTTTAACATTGCTTTTAAGTGTCATTACCACAAAATTAGGCTGACCTGTGTCCTGCTTGGGTTAGAAATTGCAGAGATCCTTGGCAGTAGCCTTGTGCTTCTCTTCATCCTATGCCTTCTCACAATGATCTCATCAATCAAGCTAGTCAATTCCAAGCTAATGGAATAAACTTCTTGGGTAGTTACTATGCACCAGAAATGTGTTAAATGGCAGAATGCAAAGGAGAGGGAACTCTACAGGCTGTGTATTCAAGAAGCAGTCGGTAGAAAATGATACTTGGCTGGACTGAGTTAAGAAACCTGGCTGTGATTAGTGAATGTCCGAGTAACAGGGGAGTATCCCACATAGTAATGACGGGGTGTCCTCAAACCCTGTCCTGGTGTGAGCACATTACCTGTCTGACATGCAAAAAAAAGTAAAAAAAAATATATATATATCCCAGGCAGTATTTTGCATTTAGATACAAGCTGGAAAGTGGGTATATGATAAATACTCAATATTTCCACTGAAAAAAAATCTTGATCTTGGTTATTCGTTATTAGATGATATAACTGAAAATCCCAAATGCCAGGCTGTGCCTGTCGGGGTTTCGTAGGCTTCAGAGGCCGCAAGGACTCAACCTCGCCACAACTCTTTCATCTTTTCCCGTCTGTTGGGTTTTGTTTTCCCCTGTGTTGGCTTCATTCATTCTTAAATAGACTAAGGACTGCTAAAAAGACAGTTTCATTATGATAGCAAGTCGGTCACCAGCAATTCGAAGTGGCAGTTTCGGGGGAGGAGCGCACCTGTTTGGGGGGCGGACGCTGGAGTTCTGATTGGCTCATCTTGGGTCACGTGCTTATTGCCCCAGGGAAAGTCTGCTGAGTCAGCCTGGGTGGAGGGCTCACAGCTCCTGGGGAGTGACGGCCCAGGGCATGAGGCTGGGGTGAGGGACGGCGAGGTGGGTGTCCGTTCCCAAAGCAGACAGATGCTTACAGAAGAAAAGTACGAGTATCTTCCCAGTTTTCGTGTGTCCTCTTTTATTTCTTTCATCAGTTTTAGAGATTTCCTTGTACAGGCCTTCCCCTTCTTTGGTTAGATTGGTTCCTAGGTATTTTATATTTTTGTAGCTAGTGTAATTGGGATTACTTTCTTGTTTTCTTTTTCGT